>CAUHTR010006370.1:0-11139 GCA_959609185.1 Schmidtea polychroa
CCGAACGCCAGTGAGGGTCTGGAGTCCAATGGTCTTATAAGGATTATATCCTCACTACTGTTCGAAGTTCCAAAATATGCCAGGCCTTATCTTATTGTACAATTGTATATTCCACATAATGAAACGTAAGGACAAAAATCTGTGTGCACCAAATTACAAAGTTTTCAAAGTCATTCAACAGTCGCCTTCAAAAAACTTGTTGTTTTGGCTTTTTTCAAGTTAATCAACCTGATGTGACCAGAGTATCACTTCAAAAGCAGAGTCGACCATCAGTTATGAATTTTTTTGTGGCCTCAAGTTCTTGCTAATTCTTATTACCAATAAATTTATTTAAAAACGTCTTGATCATTCAGAATTATCGACAGCGAAGGGATCTCCTTATCCATACTACTCATGTATGGTCACATGCGAATCCGTTTCAAATTCCCATCAGCTCCTGGTTATTTCATTTGGAACAATTAATATGTAATCGTATAGAAGAAATAATAAACTTCAAAATAAATTTATTAAGATTTTTTTTAAATATATTGAGTATTTTCAATATTGATTTTAGAATTTAATCAAAGCCTCAAAAATGACTTTCTAATACAACTTAAACTTTTTAATGAAATTTTAAAATTAAACATTTATTTTATAAACTTTAATATACATACAAATATTACTAAGACTACCAAGTTGGAACTGTCCTTAAATTCGAGTACAGAGATGATGGGCAGTCTATCCAATATGTGGCATAATAATTGATCCAATACATGATAATTTATAAACAAGATCGAAACAAAGCCAATCGATTTTTAAATTTCAATAAAATATATATTGCTTATTTTACATAAAATAAACACCATATTCAATGGCGCATTATGAAATAGGCAAAAATGGAAATTGACTGAGATTGTTACTAACTGGGACCCAATCGAATATTTTTTAAACTCATTACTTCAATAAGAATATCGAAATTTAAATTGAGCACCATATCTGAAGATCTATTACACCTCAGAGGTATTTAGACACTCGGTCTCACTTAACAACATTTTCGATAATTAAAAAATCAATAAATTTTATAATATAATAACATTTTAACTAGTCTATATATTGAAAATCTTGTTACCATGAATAACATCTTTAAATTTAGGATTCTAATTTGGTCAGAGAAATAAATTTTCTCATCACAAAATGCATGTACTCGGTTCCGCTCAAAAACATTTTTGTAGTTTGTTAGACTGAGATACGGCTCAATTAATGATAATTCAAATTCTTCAACTATATATAAAAAATTACACTGAAGAAAATTACACGGAATAAATGTGAAATTTTTTGTAATTATAAGTACTGGATATGAAAACCAAATATTTTTAAATAAAAATTGGAATGTGTAAATTTGTCAGTGTGATTTGCATCCTGTGTTATTCTGTCCATGTGTAATTTTAGCAGTGTCATTTTATCACGTGTAACTATTCCATGTGTAATTTTATCATGTAACTGATTTAACAACGGTTTGCAAATTACTAGATAATTCCATAAATTTTATTTAATAAATTAAACACTCAAAACTTATCTTTTCTTTTGTTTGTTATTTAAACAAATTTCAATTTTTCTTTTAAAAATGTTAAATTCCAATCTTTTTAAAATATTTTTCAATAAAATTATTTTTGAAATTTAACAAAATTTCTAATTAAAACTTTTAGAATCTTTCATCTTCCTCATATGTATAATTATGTTTCAGATATTTAAGAAGGAATACAACAAAGCACCATAAGATTCAAATTTTGTTGACTATGGATCCCTGAATAGGAGAAAGATTCATAAATAATGTTCAAAATTTTGGAATAGAAACCTATCAGATCCTGGATGTAGATTTTGACATAACTAGAACAATAAAATTGAAAAAGGTAAAGATAAGACTAGGCAAAATGAATCGAAATGGCAAATTAGTCCACCAACAAAAATTAATGAATTTCCATATGCACATCTTTCGAACAAAAAAATAATTCATTTCTAGAGCGTATTATTCCTGATGATAGAAAATATATAGTCTAAGATAATCATAAATGCAAAGAGCTGTAGTTGACAAAGAATAAATCATTATATATACATCATATACATTAATTAAATATTCTAGAATAAATTATTTTAAAGTTCAGATTGAAATACTTAAATCTGACCAAACCATCAACAACAGGGTGTATTGTCAACAAATATACCATTTGAAAAAGCAAATATCTCAAACTTCAGTAAAGGCCATTAGAAAAGAGACAATTCTACAATGTAAAACCGCTTACAGCCAAAAAACGTAACAGAAAATTGAGGTAAGGTAAAAATTTGTTTCATGTAAAATCTAGATGATTATACCAATTAATTAAAAAATTGAAGGATTAATTTCAAAAAATATTATAAAAAAAACTCTGTTACAAGTTTCAAGTATCATTAAAAACAAAATGAAGGTTATCGACAAAGAAATAATTCTTTTTAATTTGCTTCAGAAAAAAACTAGCATATGAAATTGAAGAATTTAATCTTTTTAACCTAAAATGAAGATACTCAAAAATTTACTTCTGCAAAACTTGCAATACGTGTAAATAAAAATACATTGGAAATATACTAGAGAATTCCATCAAAATGTTAAAGAGCGCCTAAATCATTGTGGTAATTCATCGACAATTAAGTATTTTTAACTTGAGAAAACTAAAATAAAAAAATAAAATTTCGGTCAAGATTATAGACAGTGACAACGATATGAAAGAGGAATTAATTATCAGATAAAAACAACCAGCAATCCATTCATTGGAGCAAGCAAATCCAATCGCTCCCTTGATCCTTTGATCCTTGGTTAACCTTAGGCAAAAAAATTAGAACATGAAATTATAGAATATTAAAGTTACATTTTAAAGTTTTTGTAATTTTTAAGAGATTAATAGCTTTGTTGGGTTTTATGATATCAAATCAACCATTGGTTACTCTGACTCCACGTGTTCCAAAATCAATAAACACAAACTCCCAACGTATATTTGTTTTATGAAAATTCACAAATCTCAACAATTAATCACACTATTGGTTAATCACAATTCTCACACAATTTCAGATCGGACTCTGCTCTGGAAGGTCTCAACCTTGTACGATTAAAAATAAAGTTTCACCTTTTGATTTAGTTCCGCCCTCTGACCCAAACTCTTTTGACACTCCTTGTCTAACTCTTCGGTTTTTCCTATAATTCTTTTTCTTCTTTTATTCTATTTCTTTAACTCCTAATGTCGTTTTCTTCTTCCCTACCTAAGGCTATCGCCGATTATGTGAGTTTTGAGTTTCTTTATATACTCCCATAATCATTGTAATTACCCCATTTTTACTCTAATTGGTTTTGACTTCTTTAGTTATCATTCCCTAATTAGCTATTTCTGTTGATATCTCAAAAAATACTTGATCAAACAGAGTTGAAATATTTGTTAAATCAAAAATCGTATTTCAAAACGTCATTGAAACTTTATAATTTTAATTAAAATTTCGGCTAAATATCTAAAGGACTATCTATTTTCATTTAAGAAAGATTTAGATCCAGTTAAAATTCATTTGGCAACGGATCTAGAGAAGATGAGAATATATTTCCATCAATTAATTAATTAATTCCAAAATTTTAAACAATTATTATCATCATCATCAGAGGGATTAAATTTAATTGTTTCAGACATTTCTTGTTTTAATATATTATATCAAATTATTACATTGTATGCGCTGAAATTGATAGTCCCACCAATATTTGCTCTCGATAAACAAATCATTATCAAATTTTATTTAAATACATCGGAATTCAGAATTTTATAAATCCATTTTGATCACAAAAGTTAAAGGATAAAAATACTTTGGTAAATTAACTCCACTGATTTTATTTGTTATTTTAATCAAGTTAAAGGGTAAGAATATTTTGTTACATAACCCATTATACATTTATTTTAATTTTTTTTACGATATTTTTCTTTGTTGAAGCAAGCTTTAAGTTTGATAATAGAAAATTGATTGATTAATAGAAAATTGAATATTAAATTTCAACGATTTTATTTTCATTTTTAATACGTTGACGGACACTTGCGTCTATAGCCGTCATAAAGCCATATATAATTTTCCATCTGTCCGTCAATGTGTTAAATCACTTCAATTGGTTTGACTGAAAAATCATTTTATATATAATTTGGATTACCCACTAAATTTTCTGAAGGAATTGGATTGTTTATTATTATTAACATTAGTATGAGGTGGCCTAATTTGTCTATGTTTTCGGCTCACGACAGTAAATTAAGAAAGATGAAATGCAAAATAAATAGAAATTCAAAATAAAGGCTATATAGAAAATAACTGTGAGTACTGCATTATATCTGCACCATTAGCAATATTTTCGTTTTGCCAGGTCTTGTTGTTTTATTTCCAATTGGGATACTTTTGTTTTGTTTCAGGTCGAGAAATAGCTAGCTTATGTCAAATACATAATCCAATCAGCCTCTTGTCCTCCACGTTGCTGTGATCCCCATATCTTTATCAGGCACACAAAAATAGAGATGATTTTACTGAACACCGCAGAAAAGCTGCTAACAAAGCTGCCGATTTGTTGGAAAAATTATCTAGAAAATAATCAACTACCTTGCCTAAATTCAATAATTTTTATTTTTCTTTACTGCACTATTAAATATTTCATTATTTTTTTCATACCATATCTTCAAATATTTAAACCAAACTGTGTAGCGATAAAAATTATAACTTTTCATTTATTCGTAACTTATGTTTGATTTATTTTATTTCAGAAATTTAGCAAATTTTTTTTTCAATGACCATTGCGGTTTTGGCCTTTGTGAGACTACTTGCATATGTGAGGTCTTTTTATGTTTCCCATATCAATTTAAATTTGCGCTGCAGCAACCCCACAGTGGTACTTATAAACCGATTGTATTAGAGATAAAGATGTTCAAGATTTGAGTATAATGATGATATTGTTTACTCTTGGAAAATGTCTTTAACTTTGTGAATTGTTGTAATGGAATTTTTATTGTAAAATGTAACTCAAGTGAGATTAATTTTATCTTTCGTTATCGCAATGTGTATTCATGCGTCTTATTGCTCACAATTCTATATATATATATATATATATATATATATATATATATATTAGGGTGGAGTGAAAATTTTTTTTTCTTAATATCTTGTTTGGATAGCTATAAAAACTTGGTAACACATGCAATTAGTAATGTGGCAAACAATTAGACAATTTAAAGCATATCTTGAGGTTCCACAATTGACCTAAAGTATAGGCATATTTCGATAAAAAAGCAATAATCTTTAAAAAAAACATTTTTTTATAAGTAACATATTTATGTTGTGGTTTAACTTTTTAACAGTCTGTACATAACATTACAAGTAATAAGAACCATATCTGTGAAGGGAAACCACATGCAAACTGTCTAACATGTTTTTATAACTACAAATGATGTTGGGCTTTGGTGTCCAGTTTTGGCATTTTCGATCTCGATTCCAAGCGTGCTCTAATGAATCCGTCGCGTTTTTCTGGACCACACACCATTTCGGATGCTTCTGTCACTAGCTTGATATGTCTCTCTACTGCCTGGGTGTGACAAGGATAGCGGGCGAAATCCAGTCTTGGCGTTTCTTCTTCCCGGATCATGGTTAACAAAGTATCTTCGTCAATGTCCACTACGATTGGAGGCTCTGTGATTGGAGTTTTCTGCCAATCGATCATGTCTATGTAGCTAGTAGCTTCAAAGTTGATTACTGGCACGCAGAAAGATCTAACTGAAGTCGTACGTTTCTGCTTTCTGGATTTCAGTATGCGTCGCAGAGCTAACTCGCGTATATCTGATCTTTCATCGGTAAGCATCGCAAGCAACAGATTTTCTGGATGACTAAAGAATGCGTTGCGTTGAATTACCGGGTCAACAACTTTCTTCAGCTCGTCTGTGAGGTAGCGTGATTTCAGTATCGTACTGTGGACATGTCGAGCGCCGTCTTTACACGAAGGGGTATTCTTTATTTCAAACCATGCAGGTGCATAAACTGTTACGATGAAGGTAGCAAGCCTCTGTGTCGACTCTTTACGGATATACCGCTTTTGTAATCTACTGGATTCAACCTCATCAACTCCAGCTATGATCATACTGCGTGAACCCCGCTGATCTTCTAGAAAGTCACGTTCAATTGTGGGTATCTTTCTTGACTTCTCACAGTGACACTGAGACATACAAGAGCACTTGCAGGAGCAAATGTCAAAGAGTTTAATCGATTCATCTTTAAACTGCGATATTTTCTCTCTGTATGGTTCTGAGTCCTTCCTAGATTTATACGGCTTCAGCAATTTCATGAACGTCTTGTGGTACACGTTCAACATTTCATGAACACGGCGGTGGCTTACATGTGGTATGGAAGCTTTGTCCCATATTTGTTCTACTTTCATTGACACTGTTTCTGCCACGTTGCGATGTGAAGGATCTTTATTGTTCAATTCGCATTTCAGTCTCTGCTTTGTCAGGTTGTAGAATTTCATAACATCTGCATAAGTCGGTAGTTGATTGTCGGGCATCTCGGATGGACCACCAAAGATGACACAAGACACTTTCTTTCTGGTTACAGCCATTGCAACTCTAAAAAGGAAAACCAGAGGCATTTTAAATCCATATTATTTAAATGCCATCAATGACTTCAATAATATGTTATAATATTACCTCTTATAATGAAGTATCGTAGTGGAGTAATTATTTATCACTAACAATACTACATACAGCGATTCAAAAAAAATACAATGTTATGCAATATGTATGCAATAATCCGTCTGAATTGACTCTAGAAACAGGAAGTGCAGCGTGTGAATGCGTAGAAAAGTGAACTAATAATGATCTTTTAGTTAACAGTAAGTAACGATAACGTATTAGTGGAAGCAAAAAGTTGCCAATTCCTTGTAATGAAAAGAACACCGGATAGCAAATACATTATCGTTTTCTTATCAATGGTTACATTTTAAAGTTGGTTGTGGAACCTCAAGACATTATTTAAATTATTGTTTTTCTTTACAGAGTACTTCATTTGACCTCATAGCAAGTTTTTATAACTATCCAAAGTCTACTAAGTCAAAAAAATTTTTTCGGTCATTTTCACTCCACCCTAATATATATATATATATATATATATATATATATATATATATATATATATATATATATATTTACATCTATTACCATTACTATTAATATTCGTTATCATTACTCAGGTCAATAAATTTTTTTGTAATATTTTAATTTCAATAACCAATTTTAAAATGTAGCATCTTCTATAATCTAGAAAAGAAAAGGAATCAACAGATTTTTATTATAATCAACACACAAACTTGTCTGTGTGTTAAAAATATCGCTGCAAAGTTTAACATTTGTATTATGTGATAGACAAATGGATATAAAAAAATTAAAAATGCTAACAAAATTCCTATAGTATAAAACAAGCAAATTTGCGATAGAATTTAACATTGCAAATATAGGCAATTGTTGCAATTATTTAAAAAGAGATTGAAAAATTATAAAAATTACCTATTTAAACTACATTTAAAAATTACTAACCACTACTCATAATATTAAAAATTGATTAAGATTTAATTAAAATTAAATAAAAATATACTGGATCTACGTGCAAACACACAGTACAAAATTATCAATTTTGAAATAGGTGTCCTATTTAAATTTCACTAAATTTATTCTACGATTTTAAATAACAAGTCAGATATCGCTATTTATTAACTACCTTTACTGATAATATTAATAATAATCTTAATAATACTCACAACATCATTAAATAATAAATAACAATAAATATTAATAATAATAAATATTAATAATAATAATCATAATAATAAATAATAATTTTATCCTAATTCATTTTTTAGGCAAGTGTTTCAACTTTGACTACCAGTACCCGCGTTAGAATTATTGTAAAACATTTTATTTGTATTATTTATAAATATAAATTTTCTCTCGCAGTTTTAATCTTTTTCCTCATGCTGTTTTTTCACTTTGTTTTTGCTTTATGCCGAAATTAATTAATTTTTTTTCTATCTATTTACTTAATTTAATTTTATCTTTAATTTAGGATTCAATAGTAAAATTGGATCCCCTCATGTGGTTAGTTTAGTTTCTATATAATTAAAATTACTGTAAGATTTACTTAGGGTTCCTGTACCCGCGCCACCTCGCTCGGGTCTAAAACGGACTTTTACCTGTGTGGACTTGTCCCACAGGTTCAAAAGGTTCGAAAAGAGACCCCCTCGGGCTGTAGTGGGCGACTCCCACATCGAGAGTTTTGTCCTGCTAGAGGAATAACTTATTAATAAATTTTGTTTTATTAATTAAATTTTGTTCTATTCATTTATTCTCTTTTAAAATTTAGTTTTATTAATCTAAATGTTATTATCATTTAGCCTTTTTCTTTCGCTACTTCGAGGACGAAAAGTGAGGTTTACATTGTAAATTTTATTATACATTAAATTATTCTAACGCATCCATCTCTCCTTCCTCATTGGTTGGGCATTCATTTTCCTGTATCGGCATTCTTAGCAACACGACTTCCGCTTCGTATTGGAACAGGAGAATTTCCATCCTTTCCCGCTTTCTTTTACAAATCATATCCTCTAGTTCCAAGTCGTCAATTTTCCTCTCCATTGGTTTCATTTTTCTTCTCATTTCTTTCATTGAGTTTCGACACTCTTTGATTGACTATTCCTCTTGGGTTTCCCATTAGTCAATTAATTGATTAATTGATATTTTACGTTTTTTCATATTTGTCTGTTTTACGACCCTTTCTAAACATTTTCTAACAATTTCTTGCTCACTGTCTTCTTCACCATCCCCTGATCTAACCCTCTCCCGTTTTCCAGCTTCAATTTCGATAACTTTTCACTTTATTCTACTTCCTCAGGTTTGCGCATTTTTCCATTTCATGTCTGATTGTACCCTTTTATAGTTCTGTTTTTATCATATCTTTCTTTGCCATTGCTTCTCTGCTTGACCGCCATTCAATTTCGGTTTTCCTTTTAATCTGAACTATATAATTTAATAATTTACTTTTAAAACCTCAACAGCTTTAGATTGTGAATTTGAGTTTTAAAATTGTAATTAAAATATAAATGAATTGTTCTACAGTAACTACTGAAACTTAAACAAAAATATTAAAGATCAAAAGTTAGTCGAGAACACAAAAAATTTTTTAATGTTTTCTAAAAACAGAAACTTGAAATCTAATCAAAAGACAAAAAAGTCAAATTCTTCTTTAAAACATGCTAGCTATTTTCTTATGCAGATTGATAATGTCTATTTCACAGTCAAAAATTCTCCTTATTCTTTTTTAGTAATACTTGAAACTTGCACCTAAGGCTTATATAGTAGTTTCTCTTTTAATTGGAATTGTGCATAATTTGTGATGACGTTTATAAATTATACACTCAGAACTTATCTTTTCTTTTGTTTGTTATTTAAACAAATTTCAATTTTTCTTTTAAAATATTTTTCGAGAATAAATTACTTTAAAGTTCAGTTTGAAATACTTAAATCTGGTCAAACTATCAACAACAAGGTTTATTGTCAACAAAAAAAATTGTCAATCCAATCTATTTAACAAACTACTTTATAATCAAACTGAACAAATAAACAGATGTTATAAAAGTACAAAGGGAGGATTTATTTAGAAAAATATTTCTATTTCTGTTTGGATTTTTAAATTTTAATTTAGAATAATTTTAGGTGTTCCTACAACTTATCAGAAAATTTATTAAGTGTTTCATTTTTAATTGATTCTGCCATCAGAAATTCATTGTTTTACGAAGCTAGTATCTAGTTTCCATATAAATAACAAACAATGACAGGTCTATAATTATTAGTTATTTTTGATTTATGTTCAAGGGTAGTGCAAATGAATGACAAAAAGTAAGAGAGTATTGATATGTTACAATTATATTGCAATTCATGATATATGGGAATAATAGTTTTGATTGTATAATTGGTTGTTGATAAGTTGACATATAACAAATATCTAAAAATGTTATACGATTACATTTTTTTTACTGTCACTGCTCAGATTATGTCCTTTGCAATGAAAAACGTTGCGCACATTGGCGAGCCATTGTAATTGAGTTCACGGCAATATTCAACTTAATTGTAATCGTCTGCGAGCTGTAGGGCATAAACTTGACNTCAACTTAATTGTAATCGTCTGCGAGCTGTAGGGCATAAACTTGACCCTTGTCCAATCTGATCAATGTGCATTGCTTATCTTAATAGTATAAAAACTTTTAAAACTAAATTATAAGGTTAAGAGACAAGATGCCACAATATCTACAAAAATAATTTTACTATAAATTACACAATTACGGGAAAAGTGAGTCAAATTTTGAAAATAATGAAAATAAAAAAAAATAAATTGAAAACCGAAACTAAAAGAGCTTCCAATTCAAATGAAATAGAAAAATATACCTCAATTTATCAATGTATAGTGAAATAAAAAGACAAAAGAACTTTAATGTCACAAGGCCACTGCAAACCAACTCAGAATAAACCTCTTATAAAATTAAATGTCAGTGTAAAAATAATATCCACTTTAATGGATAATAGAGAAGAACCAAATAGTGTAAAGACTGGACTTTTTAAAAAACTAAAGCTGAAAAATAAATTTCTTAAACTTAAACGAAGTAAATGTGGAGTACTTTATGAGAATGGTTCACCAATTATTATGGTTGATAAATCCACTATTAACGTGGAACTTGGTAAATTTGAGAAACGATTAAGATTTAAGACTGTTGAAGCTATTTTTCCTAAAATGAGAAAAGGAAATGATATTGTATTTTTATAGATAATAAACAGATTGCGTTTGTTTCTAAACTAAAATGTGAAGTGTTGGAAAACTAAGAAGCACTAACCAGATGAGTCTGGATGTGAGTGCTAATAGTGAAAAGACTCTGCATGGTTGCCCGTGTGTTATATTAGATGAAATAGTAGTTTTAAATAGTGATATAGGGTTTTTCAGTCATTATAGTAATTTTTTCACTCAATATAGTCATAAAAAAATAAATGTATAAATGTAGTTTGCGGTGAATGAAAGCTTTCATAATAA
>CAUHTR010006372.1:0-19556 GCA_959609185.1 Schmidtea polychroa
GTCAAACTGAATTTACGGGTCATGAAAAAAATTGAGATTATTTACGGTCAGTACTGCTTTTTGGGTTGAGAAACACTGCACTATAGCAATTTTCCATAACAATTTTTTTAAAACCCTATTCATTAATTTTTGGAATGTAGCTGGAGCAGCAGCAATCCCGAATGGCATCCTATTAAAGCAGAACTGCCCAGATCTAGTTGGGAACGCTGTCTGTTCTTGCGAATTTGCTGTCAATTCAACCTGATTATACGCGCTTCCCAGATCAATGGTGCTAAAGTACATTGATCCATTTAATGAATCTAACATCTGTTCGATATTAGGCATTGGGAAGATTTGTCTTTCTGTCATTTTATTTAAACTTCTAAAATCTAAACATAATCGAATATCATTTTTCTCCTTCTAATGGACTTGTTTAAATTCGATAATAATAGCCTGTACGGTAGATCCGTAGCGAATCTCAAAAAACGTATGAATTTGAGGTTGTGTAATTCATCTGAAAAGATGATAGTAGTAGGTAGTTACTAGCCCACTGCCGCAAATAGTCCCTCCCCGGGGGGGGGGGGGTTTCTACGGCAACTCGTTTTTTTGCTTTTTGTTTATGTAATTGCGGCAACTTAATTTTTTTGCTTTCTGGGATTTTCAGTACAAAAAATTTTTTTCAGACTGTAGTGAGGGGGTCTCCATGGTTCTGGGATTTTCAATACAAATTTCAATTACCACTAAAAAGTATGAATTATTCAGGCTATAGTGAGGGGGTCTCCATGGTCCTGGGATTTCCTATACAAATTTGAATCTAAAAATTGAATTATGGGCTCAGATTTTTGAATTACATTAAATAATAGGTCTAATAATTGAATTAATGGGTTCAAATAAGTTAATTAAGGTTCAAATTTTTAAATTAAAGTAAATTATGGTCTAAAAAAAATTAAATTAAAGAAATCAATGGGTTCAAATAAGTTAATTATGGTCTAAAATCTAGAATTAAAGTAAATTATGGTCTAAATAAGTTAATTATGGTCTAAATAAGTTAATTATGGTCCAAATGAATTTTGAATTATAATAAATTAAGGTTCTAAAAAATTAAATTAAAGTTAATTAAGGTTCAAAATTTAAAATTAAGTAATCAATGGTCAAAAATTTTAAATTAAAGTTAAATAAGTAAATTAAAGTAATAATCTTTAAATAAGTAAATTAAAGTAAGATTTTAAAATTTATTAACAAAAAGTTTGAATAACCAAAAGCTTCTGAGAAATAAAATTTTTTAAGATAAATTTTAATGAAAATTTTTATGAATATTTTTTTAAGTAATTTTTAATAGAAATTTTTATGAAATAATTTTTTAAGTAATTTTTAATGGAATTTTTATGGAATAATTTTCTAAGATAATTTATATTGAAAATTTTAATGATATATTTTTCAAAGACAAATTTTAATAATCATATTTAATAATAATAATTCAACAACAAACCAACAATCAGATACAAGTTACTAACAACTTAGTATCATCAACCAGTAACTTACGAACACTTATTTACAACCAGATACCTACAACTAGATACTAACAACCAGATACCTGCTACCAAGTACTTACAACCAGCTAACTACCAGCTACCAAGTACCATGTACTAACAACAACCAAGTACTCACAACCAACAACAACCAGGTACTAAGCATTATCAACCAAGCACTAAGTATGTACAAACTTCTACCAGATACCAACTACCAAGTGCAAAGCACTGTCAACTAGATACCAAATACTTACGACCAGATAACCACATGAAATTATTGGTTACATAGGTAAATTAATGTTTAATTTTTAAATTAAGTAATCAATGATCTAAAATATTAAAAGTTAAAGTCAGTTTAAGATGAAAGTTTTTCTGGGATTTTCAATGTTAATTTTAGATGCAAATCTTCGTCAATTAATTATTTAACTATACTACATGAAAATATTGGTTAAATATGAAAATAAGGGTTATATTTAGTTGTTAAGTAAATTATGGTGTAAAATTAGGTAATAAAGGATAAATAGTTAAATTAAAGAAAAGTAAATTAAAGTTAAAAATTTTATATTCGTAAATTAAGGTTCAAAATTTTAAATTAAGTAATCAATGCTTCAAATTTTAAATCAAAGTTAAATAAGTAAATTAAAGTAATAATTTTTAAATAAGTAAAGTAATGTAATAGGTAAATTAAAGTAAGATTTTTAAATTTATTAACAAAAAGTAAGAATAATAATTTTTAATGTAATTTTTATAAAATAATTTTTAAAGTCAAATTTTAATGTAAATTTCTTTGGAATATTTTTTTAAGCTAATTTTTAATAGAATTTTAAATGGAATAATTTTTTAAGTTAATTTTTTATGGAATATTTTAATGAAATATTTTCAATGACAAATTTTTAAAGTCAAATTTAAATGAAAGTTTTTTAAGTCAACTTTAAATAGAATTTTTATGAAATAATTTTCAAAGACAAATTAAGATGCAAATTTCAATGATAATAATAATATTCGTAATGATAAAATAATAATAATGACAATAATAAAAATAATAATTGTAATAATAATAATAATAATAATAATAATAATAATAATAATAATAATAATAATAATAATAATAATAATAATAATAATAATAATAATAATAATAATAATAATAATAATAATAATAATAATAATAATAATAATAAATAGTTAAACATACATGGCAATGATTTAATTATAAGAAAACACCAATCAAACATTTTTTCACGATTAATTTCGACAGTTTTCCTGTCATCATCAGGTGGAATATAATACTCATTATATAAAGGATTTTAAACAAATTTAATTACATATAAAAAAATTTTTTTTCATTTTATAAAAAATATTATTTTTTAAAACTTTAACATTTAAAATTTAATTTAATAATTTAAAAATTTTTTATTAATTATTTAATTTAACACAACAATCAATACATACAATACACAAAAGCTTATTTAAAAACACTCAACACACAAGAATTTACTGCATTCTGCACATTAATTTTCGGATTCAATGATTTTATCAACAACGCCTCACAAATCACACGTTCCCAATAATTATCGAAGTTTTTAAATAAAATATTAAAATCAGACATACCTATTTTAATCTTACAACCCTTATTGTGCTCACCAATATGGGTCAAAGACTTCGGTCTACAATGTTCTCGAGCTCGAATACAGAGATGACGGGAAGTCTCTCCAATGTATGTGGCATTACACCCATTACATGTAAACTGATAAACGAGATCGGAACACAATTCAACCGAAGTCTTTGACTTATTAATAAACATATTGCGTACTTTCCATGAAGTTGACACTATCCTATAGTTTAAATTCCCTAACTATTTTCTTATCTTCACTTTATAATCCTTAAAACCTTCTGAGTACGGCAATACTAACACAAATTTAGGCTCATCATTCTTGCTCACACTATTTAATTTATTTAACTCATCAGACTCACACATCACAACAAGATCACACTCAAATTTTCTCAAACATGGATCCTTAAATTAAATTTTAAATGTTAAAATTTAAAAAAATAATATTTTTTATAAAATGAAAAAAAATTTTTTTATATATAATTAAATTTGTTTAAAATCCTTAATTTAATGAGTATTATATCCCACCTGATGATGACAGGAAAACTGTCGAAATTAATCTTGAAAAAAATGTTTGATTAGCGTTATCTTATAATAATAATTGTAATGAAATAATAATAATAATAATAATAATAATAATAATAACAATAATAAAAATAATAATAATAATAATTCAACAATCAGTTACCAACAACCAGCTACTAAATAATTTTAGTTATGTACTAACAACCGAAAACAACCAACAACTAGGTACCAGGTACCAAGTACTAACTCTCAAACAATTAGATACTTACAACTAACTACTTACAACCAGCTAAATATTCTTCATTATATTTTATGAAATGTTTTTTAAATTAATTTTTTTTATTAGTCTTCAAAAATATATTTTAATTACAATCAGTAGAAAAACCTTTTCAAAATGTCTAAATTTAACAAAAATGATGATTTTCATCAAAAATTAATAATTGTCAACTCAACACCACGTAGAATAAAATTACAATGAAAAACTATGGAATTCTAATTTACAAAACATTCTTTTAATTGATTATTAATGACTTATTATTGCAAAATTAAAATTGTATTAAATGAATGGTTATTGTTGATTTGTTTTATTATATATAATCTGAGTTTATCCGACAGGATGTTTTGACCCCCTAAGGGTAATGGTCATAAGAGTACTGGTCGTAAGGGTATTGGTAACACTCAACTAGATACTAACAACCAGATACCAAGTGCTAACAATTGATCTTTAAAAGAAAATACTGTTCATTTGAAAAATTGGATGAAAATTTAATTGAACTCAAGGCATCAATAACTAGGTAAAAATTGATTAAATAATTATAAAAATTTAAATTATTCAAAACATAATAAATAACAAAATGTAATTAATAGACAAGAAAGAACTTTAAATTCTAATCATTAAATAAAATAAAATACTAATCATTCAAGTTAATATGAATCAACTAAGTTAATAAATAAGATCTAATAGATAATTGATTTAGATTGAATAAATAAATTGAAATAAATTAATTTTAATTATTTTTTAAAAGTAATACATGTACTCAAATTGATTGACTGATTGCTCAATATATTCAAAAAATCAGTATAAATTCATTACAATTATCAAAGTCAGCAATCTACAATAAAAATAATTATCATTAAATTCCAAAAAGAGACTAGATAATTAATGATAACATCTATTAAACCAGTAAATTCATTTAAATGACAATAATTGGTATATCCAAGTGAATTCTCCAATAACATCATCTTAAAAGAATCATAAATATATCAATATTTAAAGATTGGTATTTTAATGATAAATACTTGTCAGATCATATATTCTCCTCAAACTAATAAGATTCCATTAAATCCCTTAAATGACTATATTTCTATCCTTAATTCGTATTATTACAAATATTTTACTAAAATCATCTAAAAAGCATCAAATTTCCCTGAAATAACTCTATCTTTAAAGATTTGTATTTTATCGATAAATACCCTTAAAAATTTATATATTTCCCTCAGACTAATAAGATTCCTTGAAATCCTTTTAAATGACTAATTATATCTTTAATTTCTATTATCACGAAAATTTCCTTATAAAACATGTAAAATAATTTATAAAATCTATTGATAAAATCAGTTATAATTAAAAATGATTAAGAATAATTAAAAGTTTTGTTCTAAATGTAAATCAATGTACTTAAAATTTAAAATAAATATTACTGTACAATATATCTGACTATATCCCATTGAAAAATTAAATTTATCCATCCAATAAAACATATTTCTTTAAATGATCATATTTTAACGATATTCATAATGGATTAAATAATAACAAATGATGATAAATGCAATATAAATTTTATTAGTCATTAAATCAAATGTTGGTAAAATACGATTCACAGCTTGTTATGTAATAAAATAGTAACGGCTTGTTATGTAATAAAATAGTTTAAAATAAAATAATTTAAATTATATATCCTTACATATTCCCCGATTTTCCACTAATTAAACACATACTCCCCCGATATTTAATCAATTATATTCCCCCGATTTTGATTAATTATTCACTTATAACATCCCCACAAATATTTCCTTTGAAAGCTCTTTTATTAAAGTGATAATTTTTATAAAATAGTTGCAATTAATATATTTCCATTCTTATCAACCTTCATCTTATCTATGCTACTTCTCGGTATTTACCTCCCATGATCCATTAATGAATTATTCTACCAATTATTTTCACCCATTTGAATTATTAATTTATCATCGAGTAATGAATAATTTCCTCACTTTAATGAAGATTCTTACCACCTGAGAATAATATTGTTAATTTTATCAAAGTTTAAAGAATAATTCTCTGTTCATTTTTATCCTACAATTGCTTACCACTTTAGAATAAGATTTTTTATCAAAATTTGTGATAATTTGACTGATTCAATGATAAATTTGAAAGAGTTAATTCGTTTTATTATATATACTGTGAGTTTATCCGACAAGATGTTTTGAATCCCTATGGGTATTGCTCACAAGGGTACTACTCACATTCAACATGTCACAAGGGTACTGATCATAAGGGTACGTATTTAATGCTTTTATTTGAATGATTATTTATGCAAATTTATTGTTAGAGGCATTCATTGATAATTTTTAGAGTTGATGGTTTTAGTAAACATCTTTCATTTTTGTGAATTTCCGTAATTTTTAGTGAATATCTGTAATTTTTATGAATTTTTATCATTTTCGTGAATTTCATGTTGATTGAATGAATATTTAATAATTTAAAGTTTTAATGCTAATTCTAAGGTAAATTTAATTAATTTCTTGATAATTGGATGTATTTTTATTGATTGGTTTTTTAATTTTAAATAAAAATGAATTTTTTAATGGGGTTAATAATTAGAGTTTTTACTATAATCAATTGATAGGTTAAATTTTGATGATGATATTGAATAATTTTCTAAGAATTTCATGTTGACTGAAAGAATAACTTTGTAAAGATATTGAATTTGACTAAATAATCTTTTCAATAATTTCCATTTACATATTGATGAACTTTTAAAAAACATAAGCTAAGAAACCAGTTAACTTTATCAAGGACTTTATATTTGCTTGAAAATGATTGGCTGAATCGTTGAAGAATTATTATCAATCAATATATATCATTTCTATTTAGGTATTTGATGGGTGAAATATTTGTAGGAAATAACAAGTTTTGATCTTTCAGTGAATGTTTACTACATAGCTACTAAATTATTTTAATGGAAGAATATTTGGTGTCTGTAACAATTAAATAAAATTCATATTTTTGAAGTTCTCTAAGGATTTTAAGATGATTGAGTGAATTAAAGGAGGATATAACCTCGTTGGTAGAATTACGGGATATAGTCGGTTATATATTGATGTTTAAAAGGGTAAGAAATATCAAGATCATCGTCAAAGGGACAAAGTGAACACCAATGGACAAATACAATGCCATTGGTGCAAGGGATACGGTCATATGTCGCAATTATGCCCAAGGATCTCAGAGAGATTTAACAGACCTATTTTAAAGAAATCGATCAGGTTCCAAGAAGATATGCCAACTACCAGTAATATGATATTTGCGCAAAGAGATGAATTTCAAGACAAAATGGAAGAGGAATTTCGAGAAATGCGACAGAAGTTGAAAAAATAAGTGGCTAAATTCGAATCAGACGAGGAAACTGAATCTCATATGGTATTTGGAACCGTATCAGAAGGTGAGGAAAAACCCGCGTCGAAAGTAAGAAAAATCGTATCAGATGAGAATCCGATGGCACTGTTAGCTCGAGTTGAAAGTTGGCTTACTAGAATGAAAACTGAAAACTACCAATTGAAACGATGGATCGCATAACTCAGTTTTATGTCACTAATCCAGAGTGAACTGAAAAGAGCAATAAATTTATGTGTAAAACTATTCACGGAAAACAGAGACGATGGGATACTTAAACAAATGCAGAAGTTTGGCAAGGCTTTACGGTCAACAAGGGATCTAGCTGATCTCATAGTGAAAACAACTGGACTTGATAATGTAAAGTGCCAATTCCGCGTCAACGCCTACAGACAAATCAGAGAACTAAATGAGCACATACTGCGTCAATACAGTGGATGGCGAGTGCAAATAAATTTCGAGAATCGATGTTTGAAAGACGATGAGTACTTGGTAGATTGCGGTTTGATACCAGGCTGGAAAAATAAAGTAGATGTCGTTAATACAGTTAATACTTTGAATTCAGGTAGACAGAATTGATGCAAAGTTCAAGTAGATTTACAAGATAATCTATATGCAGGGAATAAAGATTAAATTAATGCGAGTAAGTCTTTATCATGAGCATAGAAATGAATCGAGATATGAAAGAAAGATTGGTTGAATGCATTTTACCGTATACTAATAAACCGACAAGTTATCAGGCATGATTATGGGGTGGCAGACAATAGCGCGAAGTTTTTGATAATAGCGTTGATTATAGGAGATCAAAGAATTGAATATTATCAGGAACATTGGAGTGCAAAGGCAAAGAAAATACGACAAAAAGCAGCGGAGATATTAGGTAATGAAGGAATTATCGTGTTGACGTTCAAAGGACAAGGAATTGGATGACGATGAATATTTACTGAATTACGGATGTAATCCAAATTGTATTAATAATGTATACGCAACGAAGCAAAGTGATCAAATGGAAAGAGATGCAGTAATAATGTCGTTTTGGTCTCCGTATGAGGAAACGGATAATGACAATGTAGAGACAGTGGAGATTAAAACCGAAGTCGTGGATGACCTAGGAGAAATTGATCAGGAAATTAAAAAAATTGCAGAGATTAGAAACAATGGAAAACGAGGAAATACTGGAACCAGCAAATGAGGCTAAAGGGGATAACAAGGAAACGAGTTCCTATAACAGGGTATTACCAAGCATAAATGAAACGAAAAGTGAAGAGAACTTCGTTGAAACGGAGAACGACATTGCAATATGTCGGAAGCAACAAAATGATGCTAAAAACTGAGTCTTTGAGTTTAGATGAATCGAGCGAAACTGAGCGCGTATTAAAAAGTCTAGTTACGGAATTGTACTTGTTAGATGAAAATGAAATAAAAGGAGATGATACTCCAGTGTATGGAGGAAAGAGTTGTAAAGAAATTAGCAACAGAATTAAAAATCCGATTACCGTCGATAATTAAAAGAAATTATGTAGAAAGAGAATTTTGCGAGGAAGCAGTAATTGAGGAACTAACACGAACCGCATTGAATCGAGATGTAATATTGACATTATTAGCATATATAATCTTGGAGATTGGTATTTATGGTTGTTTAGAAGTACACAATTCAAAATCATTAATAAAGAAAGCCACTGAGATGACGAATAAATATTTGATGAAGTGGATAACAAATAATGACGGATGGGAAAATTTGATACAAAAGACAGAGTGCTTAAAAAGAGAGACAGTAAGAAAAAGGGAAAACTCGCATTTCCATGGTTGATGATATCAATTATTATGCTATTGGGAATAATAAACACGACGAATTCATTGGTGGCATACGATTGCTCCCAAACCGAAATGCGAAGAGTATATTCGTATCAAGAATCTGGGTTTCGACGAGCAAAGGTGAAAGAGTGTACAGTTAAACGAACTACCGTATTTTCGCGCATATACACCGCATACGCGCATAACCCGCACACGCGTATACCCTGCATAAATTACAAAATTAGTAAAAACAAAATCGTACGACCCGCACCCTTATATACCCCGCATGTGCAAAGTGAGACTTGCCGTAAACTACCAGTACATAAGGTTGTTGCTTATCAGACGTCTGTCCCTTGAGACGCAATCGTGCTGCAGTTGTTGTTCCAACAAGCGATACATGGAGTGCAACACGCGTGTGAAATACGATACGAGCCTACGTCGTATCTGTAGTATGTTGTTTTGACAGAAAGTCGTTGAACTAGTTATCTGGTGATGGTAGGAGAAAGATTTGCTGCAGCAGCTGAGCTGGGCCCTACGATTGGCCTGATTGTGCATCGGCTGGTGCTCGGCCTTATTGTGTAGGCTATTAATTCCTGGGGTAATCAGCAGCACGGGTATTCTTGTAGTTTGAACTTCGTAGCGTATAGTGTGCAGCACGTGCAATTAAAGTGTATAAAAAAAGTGTATAAATTCTAATCAGTACTCAGTAAAGTCTTTTAAGCCTAAAAATGCCAAAGCGTAATTCATATACAGCCGATTTTAAGCTGCAAGTTTGTGCAGTTGCTGCTACAAAGGGCAATAGAGCTGCTGGAAGACAGTATGACGTTGATGAAAAGTCAGTTCGCGAATGGCGAAAAGACATTGAAAGTCTACAGCAAATTAATCCCCGCAAAAGAGCTCGTCGAGGGGAAAGGTTAGATGGCCACAGCTGGAGACAAACCTCGCAGCATGGGTTCGCTCTCAGCGTGAAAACAACAGGGCAGTGTCAACTGTTGGTATCAAACTGAAGGCGAAAATAATGGCTGCTGAAATGAAGATGGATAATTTCACTGGTAGCAACAACTGGGTTTTTAAATTCATGACATGTAATCAGCTGTCGGTTCGTGCACGGACAACTGTTGGCCAGAAACTGCCAGAGAATTGGGAAGTGAAAGTTAACGACTTTCAGGAATTTGTTAGAAAGGATATCGTTGAACAGAATTTAAATCCTTCTGCTGTCTATAATATGGATGAGGTACCCATGTCTTTTGATATTCCGGCAACTCGCACTGTAGCGGAAAGTGGTTGTAAAACGGTTGCTATTACCACAACTGGACATGAACGCACCTGCTTCACGGTTGTCCTGGCGTGCTCAGCTGCCGGTGAGAAGTTGAAACCATTGATTATATTCAAAAGAGTGACAATGCCACGTGAGAAACTGCCTCAGGGAGCAATCGTACTGTGCAACAAAAAAGGATGGATAAACACGGACGTGATGAAAGAGTGGACTGAACGATGCTTTCGTGCTAGACAGGGTGGATTCTTTCTGCCAAAGTTGTTGTTGATTTTTGATGCAATGGCTGCACACAAAGAGCCGTCTGTTCACAACAGATCAATAAGACCGGTGTCATTCATTGCTGTCATTCCGGGTGGCTTAACATGTAAGCTTCAGCCACTTGACATCGCTGTTAATCATCCATTCAAGTGTTTTGTCCGCAACGAATGGGAGAAATGGATGAGTGAAGGAGAACACACATTCACACCATCAGGAAAGCAGAGACGTGCTACGTACATTGAAGTATGCAAATGGGTTCTGGCAGCGTGGCAGCAAATAAGCATTGAAATTATTCGCAGTGGTTTCAAGAAGGCTGGCCTGCTAACAGTTAGTGAAGCTAATTCAGAGCCAGCAGTAGAGGGCAGCTTCATTTCGGCCGACAATGTGAACGCTGATACTGACGATGATGATAGTGATGAAGAGTCGATTTATGACCCAACTGCTGTTGCCAACATGCTTCGCTTATTTGAAGAAGACAGTGAATATGATACGAGTTTCGATGGCTTCACTAACTATAGCGAGGACAGTGACATTAGTGAGACTGGCGATTGATTGCGGCTGTATTGCATGAATTGTAGTCTATACGTTTCGACACTACTGGTATCGGCAAATTAGTTTAGTTGCTTACCTACTTGTTACATTTGATTACTAGTATATTAAAGATTCTCTGCCGCATCGGTACTATTTTTTTCTTGAGGTTTATAATGAGATGTTCATAAAGCTTTCCAATGTACACTTCACAACCACACAGCGAACTTTAGGAGGTATAAAGACCCACCGGTATGTCCATAGTTTCCGTTATGCTATGTTTATGAGTAAAATAAATTTTGTAAACCCCGAACCTTTGTATACCCCGCACAGCTGCCATTCGTTTGGAAAAACTTGTATAACCCGCGGGTTATATGCGCGAAAATACGGTACTTTTGTATTCTATTGTGGAAAATGGAGCCACTCATCTATGGTGAAAATGCAATCGATACCTAGATCGATTGAGATAATTCCAGAAAATTGCCTGTCAGCCATTCAAACGGTACAGCTGCAAATTAATGCGGATATTAAATTGCATGCAAAGTTAAATCACAAAATACGTGAGACTGTGACCGTGAGAGGGATAATAAAGTCGAATGGATATTACCAAGAAGAACCATACAAAATAGCCGATGCAATAATTGACCAAGCCGTTGTTGTGGAAGAGTACATGTCGGAACTAAGAGAACTTGATGGATCATTTGATGAAGATACGGGTAAACTACAGACACATCCATTCTACAATATGAAACAATTTAGCTGTCAGACAGGGGAATCAATCTTGGTATACGATCTCGATACAAAAAGGTGCAATTTGGTACAATTGAAGTCAATAAGCTTTAAATAAATATCGGGAGAGCAGATCAGGGAAAAGCCTGAGAAGATAAGGATGGATCCAGCAACGAGTACAACGACCAGAATTACTCCTCTACAGATGAAGGACACTCCAACAGTGTTAATGTCAACCTCGAAAGAAGATGGAATGCGATTCCTGAGAAAAGAAACTAAAATAAAGTGTGGACAAAGTGTCTATGAGACAAAATGTAAAGAAATATATGTATCCCAAAAGGTGATTACAGTGGCTCAATAACAAGTTCAATAACAAAATAGATTATCTGTTTCTCTTTGGTCAAAATGCCGTTGAAAATGTGCACCGAGAAGTTATTATAAATGATTGCAATCTCAATAAAGAAATACTCCGAAACCAGATGGCAATGGCTATAACCAATCCTAATTTGGTAGCACCAATGTTAATTACAGAAAATGGGGTGTTCGCCAGAATTTTCGGTGAAGCACATTATAGCTATAAATGTAAAAGCGGTACCAGTCAAACTGACAAAGTACTACCAATGCACCAATGAGTTACTAGTAAATTTAAATGGAAAGTTACGATTTATGGAGCATGTGACACGAATCTTACTGGAAGAGGATGTGAAACCTAAAGTATTACAATGCAATAGATTGTTGACACCATTATACAGACTAACACCAGAATCGTGGATTGCGTTGCTAGATCATCGAGAAGTAAAGACACCGGAAAATTTAGAATTGACAGAATTACAATATTTGGTGAATTTTATATCGTTGGAGAAATTGTCGCAAAGTGGAATTTACTCGAGCAAAGATATTGAGGAAGCTCGCAGAAATTTGTTATTTCCATCAAAGAAAGAGATAGTAATAATGGAAATGGTAGATATAATCCTCCCAAGCGGAAGTGGGAAGGTAAATTACGAATACCTGTTAACTCTAGATCATTAAAAGAAAGCGACGTATAATACGATGAAAAGGATCTGAAGAAAATTTATGTTCATTGGACAAGCGTGTGCCGGATTGATTGGAATTTATGTAATTGGTGTGGTAATCAAAGTAATAATATCGCAGGTCCTTTCAACACACAGGCTATACGCGATCACAGATTAGTCATGGAAACTAGTAATTAGTTGCATACCATTATTGGCAAGATTCTTTATCATTCATCATCAATACCAGGAGTTGGAGATACTCAAGGAGCAAAAATTAAAGAAGAAAAATGTGAGCTATGCTAGTACAACTCCTTCAAGGGACGAGAACAATGACAATGACAACGAAGGTGATAGTGCACCGTTATACATAGATAACCAAGAACTAAGTGAAGTAAATAAGGAGGCATTGAGAACCTATCAAATCTTAAAAGAACCACTGTTGAATGCGAGTAGCGTAGATACATTAACAAAATTGTGTATACCAAAATCATTCATGCAAGCAGCACCAGTTTATCCATTTGTTCGATTACGGGAAATGAAACCAGTCGAAAATATCGCATTGCAATGTGAAAGAATGGCAGGAGAGAGAGTCGAGCATTCTAGTGCGGAGATCGAAGGAAAGAATATGTTTGGCTTACCGTGCAATTACTCATTGATGACGTTAACAAAAAGAGGAAAACAACCCCGAATATTTATACAAATGAACAAACATAGAGTGAAAGCTTTGGTTGATTTGGGATCTAGTCACACGATAATATCGGAAAATGTATTAAATGCGAAGGAAAGAATCCAAATAAAGCCTACCGATGAATTAGTTAGATCATTATCGAAAAACGAATTAAACATAATTGGACAACTTAATGTCGTATTCTATATTGAGATCGAATAATAGCGCACGATGCGCTCATAATGAAGGGAAGTCCAGTACGATGTCTGATCGGCATGGATATATTAGAGCAGCTGGACGGAATATCACTTGATTTAATAACAGGTAATTTGTTAGCAGGAGAAACAGGAGAAATAATTCACAGGGCAGGTGAAGTGTTTCAGAATCAGACACTGACAATACTACCACAATCGGAGATGGTCTACTGTGCAAATACCACAAGTGTGGATAATGGTGATTTCATATTTGAACCAAACCAAACGCTAGTTGAAAAATATGATCTACCGATTTGTGACGAAACAGTCAAAGTGGAAAATCAGATTGTACCAGTCCATATAACGAATAGTAGTACTAAACTGGTTCAGCCACATCCAAAAACAAAATTGGGAAAGTTATCAAAGATGTCTATTGAAACTAATTCCAACATTCCAAGAAACGTCAAGAAACAGAAATTTACAAAAGATCCAACACCAGTCAGCTATATCAACACAATATTATATGTGACAACAATGTTGATGTTATTAACAAATGCAAGCGGGAAGAAGATTGAATTACCATATGCGGTAAACCAAATTAAGATGACAAAAAAATCGATATATTCTTCACCCTAACAAATATTGTATGGAGTTGTAGATGTCAGATTGCAGACCAAATAGAAATTATTGACTTACTGGACAGTACGGCACCATTAGTAGAACTCAATTATGATAAAGATGTTTTTGCAGCACGAAGGCTAAAGCCAAATTTCAAATACCAATGGTTGTTGAGATAAAACATGTCAAAGTGGTACACTCAAATTCCTATAGAAGTGCAGACAAAAGAGATACGAGACTTGATCAAAATTGAATCAGTAATAAATGGAATTAATATACATTGGAAGCCAGTAGATTTGGTGAAAGCACGAATCACATTTCAAAGTGTAAATGTCGACAACCTCAACTCATGAAAATCATTTGTCAGCTATGATAATTTGGAAATGAATTAGAATTATACAATTAGTGCAAACTACTACGAAATGCTGTGTTTCGAAAATGGAACGGTAGCGAGAAACTATTGGTCACAGTTTAAGAGTGAGACCCAGTCAATCTATCTCAGAAACGAGCCAAATCGTATAACCTTGAGTGTTGGAAATTGATCGGTAAAAATATATAGAAAATCACGACGTGACGAAAGAGTTATCATTAACCACAAACAGACTATATTAGATGCCGGTAATCATATTTTGACACTTTACACTTCTGATTTAGCAACGGAATGGGAAATAAAAGTTAAACTATGGATGACCGAATCATGCCGATGGCAAACAATTCTCGTGGAAGTTAAAACAATCATCGAACCGAAACGAATGCCACATACAAATACATCATCTTTCGAATTACCAACCCAAAGAACTACAAAGCCTTTTATTAACACAAATAAACTAATACTGACAGATTTGGATTTGACAGTCAACATATGTGAATATCTCATTTACATTTTAGTTACAGGTTTTCTCATCTTGTCAGTAACATTCATAACTATCACTATCTTAATATGTGTGAAAAAAGACAACTAACTATGATTCAACCATCACCATATTGATATTATAAAACAAGACTATAAATTTGTGATCTGCATGCTATAAATAATGTATAATTATATAACGTTATATTGACAAATTGCATGATTTTACGAGTATCATAGTATGACTTGTACGTTTGTGTTTGATAGAATTCAAGGCAAGGTGTTGATGGTTTGCGAATGCGGTGTAATAAATAAAACTGATTATCATTTAAGTAGATGGATATGTTCCTTCCACACCATGTTCCATCCACACAACCCCCCCCCCCACTGGAGATTTTTTTTAAATTCGGAATTTTATAACGAACAAGAAATTCTATAGTCTTTATATAGAAAAATTGCATTGTTTCCATGGAAATGAGCTCCAAGGTCTCTAACATTAACATCAAATGCCATAATTTAACATCATTCATATATTATCAAACATAGAAAATCTTATATTATAGAAATAAAATCATATTCTTCAACACACAGTGGGACAATGAACAAAAGCTTTAATAAAATACTTAAAATACTTTTAAAAATATGAAAGTACTTTAAAGTGAAGGTCACACCACTTGACTTAAAAAAAAATTTGAAAAATAAAAATGCCTGGATAAATCAACATATCTAACATAACATAAAAGAACTGCTTTGTTTGCAACATCTGTTGACTCATCCATTTGGATTGCAAATGACTCTGACTTTTTGACCTTTTCGACGAATTGATCTTCAATATCTGCCGATAATTCCTCAATCCTTCTTCCAATTTGCGTCATTGGATAAAGGAATGGCCTTCATTTTGTCACCATCTTTTAAACCCAAAATCTTTGAACAAACATCCACCAAGCATTGTTTTATTAGTTTTTCAGCAATTGAAAATGGTTTTTTACATTCGGCAATTCGAAAAGCAACCAAAAAAGAAGCCTTTAAAAAAAATTATAATAATAATAAAAAAAAATAAACTAAAAAATAATAATAATAATAATAATAATAATAATAAAAATTAATAAATAAAAATAAATAAATAAAAAAAATAAAAAGAATAAAAAAAAATAAACTAAAAAAAACTAAAAAAAAATTAAAAAAAATAATAAAAATAAAAACAATAGAATAAATAATAAATTTAAATAATAGATTTTTAATAGAATAATAAAATTAAAAAAAATTAGACAAATTGATAAAATAAGCAAATTGATGAAGAGTTGTTTAAATCTATTCGCCCGATGGGNTAAATCTATTCGCCCGATGGGATCACAACCAGCAAAAAATGTATGGGCTTCCAAAAATCCATAAAGATGGCGTGCCTATCCATGATTGTTTTATCCATGATTGGCACTGCCCAGTATAAAATAGCCAAATTTTTGGATGGATTATTGAAACCATTAATACGATCAGAATTTGAATGTAAAGATAGTTTTGAATTTGTTTCCTGCATTGCACAATATGATAGACAAAGTATGGATGAAATTATGGTTTTGTTTGATGTTTGTAGTCTGTTTACTAATGTACCATTGGTTGAAACAATTGGATTATGTTGCTTGTTATGGAATGAAAATATTTCTGAACATCATATTTTGGATAGAACAGCATTTCGTGAACTTCTTGTATTTGCAACTTCAAAAATCAATTTTCTTTTCAATAATGAATGGTATCAACAAATAGATGGAGTTGCTATGGGTTCTCCTTTAGCACCAACGATGGCTTCAATTTTTGTAACAAGCTTAGAAAAGAAAATTGCATCTTTCCAATGTATGAAACCCACTGTTTATAAACGGTATGTGGATCATATTTTTCTTAGATTTAAAAATCAGAGGCATGTTGACCCGTTTTTGCATTATATGAATAGTCTACATAAAAAAAATCATCGCTTGCTTTCTTGGATCTGTTAATACAACGCAAAGAGAAACACTATGAGACAGAGATTTATGGAAAACCAACTGATACTGGTCTCTATACTTCTTCCGAAAGTTTTTGCGAATTCAAGTATAAAAGAAATATGGTGAAGGGGTTGATTTATCGTGCATGGTCTTTGTCTTCTACTTTTAAAAATTCAGTAAAAATTGTTGACATATGGTTGAATTGTTAATGAAGAACGGTTATTCAAAATCCTTTTTAGTAATTATGGTGAAAGAGACTGTTGACTAATTTATTAAAAATCCTAAGGCTCCATGTTTGAGAAAATCTGGGGTGTGATCTTGTTGAGATGTTTGGGTCTGATGAGTTAAAATCTAGGTGTGATTTTGTTGAGGTGTGTGAGTCTGATGAGTTAAATAAATTAAATAGTGTGAGCAAGAATGATGAGCCTAAATTTGTGTTAGTATTGCCGTACTCAGAAGGTTTTAAGGATTATAAAGTGAAGATAAGAAAATAGTTAGGGAATTTAAACTATAGGATAGTGTCAACTTCATGGAAAGTACGCAATATGTTTATTAATAAGTCAAAGACTTCGGTTGAATTGTGTTCCGATCTCGTTTATCAGTTTACATGTAATGGGTGTAATGCCACATACATTGGAGAGACTTCCCGTCATCTCTGTATTAAATTATTATAATATTAAATTGTCCAATTTCCTTTTTTTTAAAAAAAACTTTGTTTATGATGAGAATTAAATAATAACTATTCTTACAAATAAATATAAATAAATATAAATTGGCGTACATTGCCTTATAAAAATAATTAAATGAAATTTAAGAAATACAACATACATAATAGAAAGGTGATAAAATGTATAATACAATATACACATGGGAGAAATGATCAAATGTAAATACTAACAAATTAGATAGCGTGAGAGTTCATTGATGAGATGTTTATTGAGCTTGATTACTTTCTGCATTGTATTGGGATCTGCTTTGATTTATTGATTTTGTTCGGCATGGATGTTGACCCTTTATTTGTTAGCGCCTCTTCTATAATTATTTTTTATTTGAAAATACTCGATAATTCTGCCCCTGTTATCCAATAGTAACAAATTTTATTTCGCAGAATTTTATTTTCTTTTTTATGTTCTTTGTCATTTTCTATTTTAGCAACATCTGTTTTTTAAACAAATGCTACGGATCTTTAACAAATGAATTTGCATCGTACTTCTAGACCCTCTAACATTGGTATATTTTTTCTTTCATTTCATGAAATCTGCATAAGATCATCATGAAAACTGAGAAGGATTCATTCATAGCGTTTCTTGACATGTTAAATAAACGTAAGGATGAACAATATAAGACAGATATTTATACAAAACCAACAGATACTGGCCTCTATACTCTATAAATATGGTGAAAGGATTGGTTTATCGATCATGGTGCGGTTCCACTTTTAAAAACTCAGTAAAAAGCGTAGATAAATTAGTTGAATTATTGGTGAAGCATGGATACTCAAAAAGGTTTTATTGTTAAAGTTGAAAGAGACTGTTGATATATATATATATATATATATATATATATTGATACTAACAAATAAGATGAGCCAAAATATACAAGAGGTATTACTGTATTTTGAAGAATATAAAGATTTCAAAAGAAATATAGGTAATCAGCTGGGTAAATTGAATTATAGAATTGTTTCGAAATCGTGCAAAGAACGTAGTATGTTTATTAGTAAATCTCAAACGCCGGTTGGATTGTGTTCGGATCTCGTTTATCAATTCACATGTAATGGGTGTAATGCGACATACATTGGAGACACTTCCTGTGATATCTGTACTCGAGTTCAAGAACATTGTCAACCGAAGGGAGTGTCCAATATGAAGGATTATAATAAAGTCTGTATGAGAGAATTAGGAATGTCGAATTTTAAAATCTTATCAAAAAACTTTGATAATTGTTTTGAGCGCGTGATATGTGAAGCATTATTGACAAAAACTTTTAATCCTAAAAGCAATGTGCAGAATGCAGTGAATACGTGTGTGTTGAATGTTTTTAATTAAGTTTTTGTATGTTGATGTGAATAATGTTATGTTAAATAATTAAAAAAATAATTAAAATAATATTTTTTAAAGAACTTTAAAAGTGAAAAATAATTGTTTGTTGAAAATTATTTTTGAAAATAATTATTTAAAATTATTATTTATAATTTCAAAATTTATAGATTTAATTATTTGTTTATAAATTATCAATATTGTATAGTTATTCAACCCTTGTGAATGTAGGTAACCTGATGATGATAGTGTGTTCGAAATATATAGTGAAATAGATGTACTAATTTTTTAGATGGCAA
>CAUHTR010006373.1:0-19220 GCA_959609185.1 Schmidtea polychroa
GCAAATTCTTTGTCAATAAATCTAGTAATTTATTATTCTGTTTCTCACAAGTTATACAAAAAATATAAATTTAGTTGATAAAGCAAATCATTATATAAATAATAATTAATTTCTACATAATCTCACATTATAATTGATATTCACTGATCCATGCAGCGGATAAGATCAAATTTGTTGATGTAAATTTATTTCAATTCAAAATCTGCCATTGGCTGACTCAATCAAACAACAAAATGAATTTCTCAATAATAATATTTACATCATTATTAATTATTTCTGTGGAATTTATAATTTAATTTCATATATAATATAATATATTATTTAATTATTTCCTGTCATGCTCACGATGCGCTTGCTAAGCATTGCTGCACTCGGTGCAGTTTTGTATTTATTGATTAATTAACAATAAAATAATCAATTAATAGATTAATATAATATTTCATAATTATAAAATTTGTTTAAATAAGTGATAATTTTGTTGTATACTTTGTATAACACCGTTTCATTAGATTGGATAACAAATATATTTTTGATTATTTGTTCGGCTTTCCTTCTCCCGCAATCTTTCAGTTCTCATACATTTTAGGATTTGATGCAATTTTATGAGCAACTGAATCTTATATTTTAGCAAGAGTTCCATTTGGGGGTTATATTGGATTGAGAATATTTGCATTTCCCATTTTGCATTATATCTTTCTGCTTTCATTATTTTTCCATTTATTGTTGTTATACGGTGTTTCGTATTTCTTCGCTGTTTTTCCTTTGGCATCATATTATTATTATTATTATTATTATTATTATTATAATTATTATTATTATTATTATTAATATTATTATTATTATTATTATTATTATTATTATTATTATTATTATTATTATTATTATTATTATTATTATTATCATTCACTATTCAAACAAAAAGCAATATTACCTTGATTGTGTTATTTCCTGTTTAGCAAAATGTCATCCAGAAAATGCGTATTTGCTCATTTGACGGGTAGAGGACGTATAACGTTATTGTTATAATAAGCTTGTATTAATTATGTAAGATTTTAACATATAAATAAGCCTTATTTCGAAAGTTAACATAGTCTATAATCTTAAAAAAATCAATAAATTTATAGTATAGGAACACACAAACTTACCTGTGTGTAATAATTTAATTCTCCGAAAGTTAGCATATTTATTATAGGAGTCGAAAAAGTGACAGAAAAATAATTAAACATACCAACACAAAACACATAATGAAAAATGCATGCAAATTTATTATAGCGTTTTTTCCCGAAATTAAACATTGATTAACATATTATTTTTAATATATTAAAAAATGATTGGGTAAAAATATTTTATCTAGAATCGGACAACTCTACTTTGATCCTTAGAAAAAAAAGACGATAAAACATTGTAAGATCTATTTATAAAATACTTTTGAAGTTAATATTTCTTTAGATTTTCAGATATTTCTCTTGAAACGCTACCTTTTTGCCAAGGTGAAGATCTGACAATGTAGGATTTATTCATTAAAATACAAAACATTAAATTAAAAAGGAATTAATATTTTAAAATGACGAACTTCGGCTTAAATTTAAAAAACTATTTTATCCATGTATTCTTTCCTATTTGTATTAAAAATAATAAATGTCTTCGGTGATTACTTTATTTGTTTATGTTTAAAAATATATTTGACACTATTTATATCGAAATAATTCTAATTAATTTCATAAAATTCCTAAAACACCTGAAAGCTAATTAAAAATAATTTATATTATAAATGCTGACTAACATTATATTTAAGAACTTGAATAATGACCTCATAATTATATAAAATCAAAATTCAAGTCTTAAGTTACTTAAAATTCAAAAACTTACCTGAAAACAATTTTTAAAAATTGAAAAAATGAAGTTAAGTAATCATTGTCACATAAATGGCAAGTCACCTCAACTGGTGTACACAATAACGTATATTATACACCTGTTTGCAGTGAACAAAAGCATCTATAATGTAAAATTAAAATTGAAAAATATACTATAATTTAAATATACTATAAAGTTAAAACTTAACTGTGTGTTGATTTTTAGCGTTGCAATGAACAAAAGCGTTTAATATAGAAAGTGAGAAATTGATAGATAAAATAAACTAATACACAAACACAACACATAGTAAAAAAATGCATGCAAAATTTCGATATGTAGAATCGTTGTAATGAATAAACGCACTATAATAAATCATTTACAGACATTTGACAGACTTTGATGAAAATTCCGAAAACTCAACTTTGAGTTGTATAAATACATTATTTCATAAGATTTATCTTCAATTTGTCATAAATTTAGTATTTGTTTCTTTAATAGAACATGAAAAAATTCGACTAATTAATGCCTTTGAAAATGTTTAGTTAAAATATATCGCTCGAAATAATTCCAAAATAACTTCATAAAATTTCCTAAAAATCTTAAAAAAACCCTGAAATTTAATTATAAATAATTTATAGTGTTGGGCTAGAACCGAGAATCGAAAGCTTGTTTTAATGAATCAAAAATACATAACATAAAAATCGCACCAAGTTAAATTAAAACACCAATCAATACAAATGAAAGTATATAACACATTGATGATAAATAAGACCCGAATGATAAAATAAAGGAACGAAAATAAAGGTCGCAATCACTAACAATTAGGAGAAACATCACACTCGGAATAGCTAACAACTAAGAAATAAAATAATAATAAATAAAATAATGGATAATAAATTAATTAATAATATGAAAAATTTCTAAATAAATAAATTTAAAATAAATTATCTAGTAAACTGGTAAAATAATAAAAGTAGAATAAAAGTAGTAAAATTAGATAAACCATAAAATTTATAAAACTAAATTGTTTAATGAAAACTAAAAATAAAACCAACAAATTATTTAAATTATAAAACTTATAAAACCAAATTGTTTAAATTAATGAAACTAAAGTAAAATTAACTGAACTTATTTAAATTATAAAACTTGTAAAACTAAATTAAAATTAGCAAAAAGTATTTAAATTATAGAATTTATAAAAATAAATCTTAAAAGTTAATAAAAATTAGAATTTTGATTAATTGAATTAATTAAATTAAAAAATAAATAATTGCACACATTCATGCACGCATGCAAAAATTAATCAGAATTGCCTCGCATTCCAATTGGATATAACAGCAGAGAATGCGTAGGCGTATAATTCAATCAGTATAAATACTGAGTGAAATTTCATTTAAAAAACTCTCGCTTAACTGGATACACAACAATTCATTTACTGGCAGTGAACATATGCTCTCAATTTTCGATTCCATGCCATCGTGGTGAGGTAAGTTTGATTTTTGTTTTGTGTAATGTAATTTTGTTAGGTCTAATGTTATTTTAAATTGAAGTTAATTTTCTTTAATGTTATTTAGTTAATTTATTTTTTTTTATTTTAGATAATGTTATTTTAAATTGAAGTTAATTTTCGTTAATGTTATTTAGTTAATTTATTTTGTTATTTAGATAATGTTATTTTAAATTGAAGTTAATTGTTAATATTGGTATGGTATTATTCATTTTGTTGTTAAGTCTAATGTTATACAATTTTAGGAATTAATAAAATTTTTAACGGAATTTGTTTTTAATTAATTCTTATGTTTGGTGTATGTTATTTTTGTCCTTTTTGGATAATATTATAATTTAGGTTGGGTTTTTCTTGATATTTATGTGTCGATGGTCTGGGCTGGGGGAAATTTTGTGGACGGGCGGCACTACGTGTTGTTGGTCGGCAGATATTTCGCCAGTTGAGTCCATCAGGGTAGGGAATATAGATAGGGATATGAACGGTCAGAGGGGGAAAAAATCAATTTGCGATAGTTTAGGGCCATATTTAGAGTTAGAAAGTATAGGACTTTTATTTTCATAGATATTTCTGAGTTAGGAGAAATATTAGAATAGTTATGAACTGTTGTCGGTAGAGGAAGTAGGTTTAGGCAATTTTATAGAAACCACGAATAGTTTAGATATTCGATCGTTCAGGATTAGGAATACAGCAGATCCCTGCTCAAATTTTCATGAGAAGTGTTGGTAAATTATCTGATCTCGCGTCTGTGTGCGCTTTTTTCTTTGTTTTGGTTGTGTGCGCACACAGGTGCGTAAAATTGGGAAGGTGGAGGTAAATTATCTGATCTCGCGTCTGTGTGCGCTTTCTTTTCTTTGTTTTGGCTGTGTGCACACACAGACGCGAGCAAGAGGTATGTTTATATTTTGTTAATTAGTTGTAATTTAGTTTTTAGATTTTTTATCGATTTTGAATTTGTTAATGGTATGGAATTGAAGTTAGTTGGAATTTTATCGACGTTTTGAATGAATGAGGATTAATTGGTATTGTGACCATTGCAATAAAGAGAGTTGTTAAAGATGGCAATGGAACTCGAGTTGGTGAATTCTTATGGATTTGGGTTTTCGTTTTGTATTATGAGCTTCCGATTAAAGATGGCATCATCTAAATATAACGGGGAATTGATGGATCTCGATGATTTAGTGGCAAGGTTAAATAGAACCCGCAGCAAAATGGAAATAGAAACTATTTGTAAAGACGATGTTATCAGATCTATCAAATCTATTAAAATTCTGGGTAATGGATTCTCTCTAATCACATCATCTTGAGACCGGCAATTAGTTCAATCTGTACCTGATCAAAATGGCCGGATCGATATTGTTCTGTGTTCAGAATGGAATAATATGAGATCAAATTTATGTGTAGCTACACGAAGACAGGTTCCAGATAAAATGATTGAGAAGAGTTCAGCTACAAGATTGTTTAATATTACTGACAAACTGTTATTATGCTGCAATAAAATGTTTATGCGTTATTTGGAATGTAAAAATCAACAAGTGTGGAAACATGTTTATTTACTTGTGAATAAAGGCCAATCCCAATCCTCAATCAAATTTTTTGAAGGATAATTTCGATATTATAGGGAGTATATAACAATAATTATTAGATGGACAATAAGGGCGGATCCCTGCGCAAAACTTTTACAAGGGAACAGTTGGAAATACCCTTAATTGAGGATTACAAATGATCTAAAACAGCATACATAGTGAATAATGACGTAAGACCTTCTATCGGCAGTCTAGAACCCGAAAAGAAAATACAATGGGGAGTAGTTTTAGTAATAGAGCTCACCTGTTCATTGTTTTTTCACCTTTTTTGTACAGTACCAACATGGTAGTCGCCATGGGTACAAAAATGGTTTAAGGTGCAATAGTCATGGAGGTGCTTAGGAAAGAGTCGAGTGAATATCTAAATTACCCCTGACGTATTTAAAATATAAAATGACACACCCCTAAGTAACCAACAATAGTAAATGTTGATAAAAAGTAATATTTATGAGCTTGAATAATGATCTCATATCTATATGGATCAAAATTCAAGTCTTAAAATTTACTTTAAATAAAAAAATTACTTGAAAGCCATTTATAAAATGACTAAAATAGTTAATATTAAATTAACTACACCTAATTCCGAAATACTGCTGCATCTATAATGGGTTGTACACACCAACCCATATTATAGATGCGTTTGTTCAGTTGCAAATGGGTGTAGACAATTTTCAATTTCGTACACCTAACCGCGAAATATAACATTATCTATAATCTAAAATAAAAATCAATAAATATATATTATAGGAACACACAAACTTACCTGTGTGTAGAAATTTAATGCCGCGAAATTTAACATATTTATTATAGGAATCTAAAAAGTGAGAGAAAATAATTAAGCATACAAACACAGCACACATAATGAAAAATACATACAAAATTAAGTAAAGTGTTTTTCATGCGAAATTCAGATTGATTAACATATAATTAACATATCAATATTTTTAAATTATTTAAAAAATTATGTACAAAAAAACTTTTGAATCAGATTCTGACAGCTCTACCTTGAGCTTTTTGGAAAAAGAAGTAAATACATCGTAAGATTTAATTATAAAATAATTTAGAATATAAAATTTCTTTAGATTTACAGATATTGAAGAAGATCCTTCGACATCTTTGAATTTGCAGGAAAAAAATCGCAAATCGTAAATTTTTATAAATTATTTTAACAAATTAATATTTTCATAGAATTACAGAAATAGACAAAATTCGAAAGAAGATTACAAAAACTTAAAAAATATTTTATCCATTCTTTACTAAATGTCTTTAAAAAATAAATGTTTGGTGATTACTTTACTTATTTATAATTACAAAAATATCTAACTTACATTTTTACGAAATAAATCCAAATAAATCCAAATAAAATACCATAAAATTCCTAAAAAACACCTGAAATTTAATTATCAATGTTATATATTATCAATATTATAAATGCTGACTAACAGTAATATTTAAGAACTTGAATAATGATCTCATAATTATATAAAATCAAAATTCAAGTCCTAAAAATTACTTTAATTCAAAAACTTACCTTTAAACGAATTTTGGAAAATTGAATAAATGAAATTAAGTTAACATTGTCATATAATTGGTGACTCACCTCAGCTGGTGTGCACACCAACGTATATTATAGACAATGTTAACTTTCGCGGTTAGGTGTAATAAGCTGTAATACTTTAAGGAGAGAGTGGAGATAGACAACAGCAACTACAGCAGAAAGGAGCCTCTGGGTGAAAGCAGAGTTTGCAGCACTATCAATATATTTAAAAGTTGAAATGGATTTTCCGCTCTGGATAAAAGCTGTGCTGAAAATTCGTGTGAAATTATAAAATATATTGATAAATAGGTTAAAATGAGAAATTACGAGTTGTAATTAAAAAGGTTAAAGCAAGAAATAAATAAATTGGGATGAATTATTTGTTGATTTTTGTCCAATATGATCATTTTGTATCAATAAATAATATTGAGGACTCACTATTTGATATTCTCAACTTTACTGGTTCCTATATATCTACTGAATATGCAATAAACAAAAGACGATTGTTTTCAAATATATGTTTATAATAAAAGATTTAACCAAAACTTATAACAAATTCTCGCTTTTCGATTCGAAATTTCCAGCAACTTCAATAGAATTGTGCGTGCAAATTATGCATGAGTAAATGTTACATTATCCTTGCTGTGCTGGGTGCAGTAGTTAGACTTTTTGTTGTGTCCGTCTCATTTTTTAATCTAATGACAATTTATCTTCTTAGATATTAGAAATGAGTGGTTAGATTTGGGCAGCTATTTTTGTAGATAATAATTGTAGATAATATTTTTCCTGACACTTTATTTTAATATTTCTAATGCTATTCAAATGTGTTATTTTTAATTATAATCCTATTATTTTTCATGCTTGCTTTATTAAGCGTTTTTTCTATTCAAATATGAAATAAACTATTTGAATAAATTATAAATTTATTAATATTAAATTTTACTGCTCTTTATTAATAATTTTTAAGTGTCTCAAATTTTTAAATGCATAATTGACCTTTGTAGATTCTCATTATTTCAAATTTTAATTAAATTTATTTCCCAGTATTTTAATTAATTTTCATCTCATTTTCCAACATTTGTTAAATTAAAATAACAATAATAAATATATTTTTACAACATAACAACAAACTAGACACACCAATAAATAAAATTCCACAACAATAAACAATAAATAAATTATAAATTACACCTCAATCAGCATTACTTAATAAATTGTTCAGAAAATATTTACAAATAAATGAATTGTCCATCACATATTTAATATCAATGTAACATCAATTATTTCAATCAAGGATAGATTGTTATTGTCAGAGTAGATCAAGATAAACTGCAGGGAGGTAGATACTTGAGAGAACGCGAATTACTGATTATAGAGGTTGTGCAAGCTCCAAGTAGATGTTCATCCGATATTTGTTCGGGCCTGTCCTGTAATATTTGGTTAACTCGAATTCATTGATTCTCCTACCCCTGTCATCCAACAATAACTAACATAAATATGATTTAATATTAAAACTTTATCGCTAGGAATAATATGCAATTTATTGTAGCGCATCGCAACATTGGCAATAATTCCAGTGAGCAACGCCAGGGAAAGAAAGGTGGAATGGGAAGGGTAAATATTTGTTTCTTTTATTGTTTACTTTATTGCACATTGCAAATGGGAGATTTGGCTATTGATTAGCTGTGAGATAATTCATTGCTACAGGATCATCATTGAACCATGTTATTGAATCATACTGTGACATTCAGTTGATGCTGGTGACATAATTGTTGATGAAATATTTCAATATATACAATATTGTCCTGTCAATGATCTGTTGATGGGGGTAAATCATTCAGCACAGGCCTCCCATCATCTCCCCCCTTTATATGAAGATTAAAATGATGTTTTGCATTAATTATATTATTGTTGTTTGTTTGTTTGTTCGGCCAGTTGCGGCGGGATTGTGAAATGTTGATCAACTGTGATCTAGAATTGGGAATAATTATGATTTTAATGTTATAATTTGATAATTATTGTTATTTATTGGCTATTTACTGGATATTCATTTTGCATTTCAGGATTCTGGATTGGATGGTAAAGGTTGGACTTTATGATTTATTTTATTTTTATAAATTTGTTTTAATTTATATTTATTATTTTAACATGATAAAGAAAATTATAAGAATTACAAGAAATTATATATATATATATATATATATATATATATATATATATATATATATATATATATATATATATATATATATATATATATATATATATATATATGTATATATATATATATATGTGTGTAATGTACGGTTATATATTTTATTTATTTTTTAACAAGGTTTTGCGACGCCTTGTTATTTTATGGAATGTAGGTCGCAATGAAATTTTTTCTAGGTTAGTTTTGTTGTTTGTGTTTAAAGTTACCACGCCTATGTCAATTTTTGGTTTCTCGTTGCTCGTGATGTGTCGTGATGTTGTATCGGTATTTTCTAATATTTGTTTGTTTTTGCAATCCACTAGGAGGTTGTATTTTGTTAGGAAACTGCTCCTATTATTGCTTGTTGAACGTCAGCTATTGTGAATGTCCACCTGTAATTTTTTTTGTTTATATTCAGATTTAGTGTTTGTTGTCCGAATGTTTTGATGCTTGTTCCGTTGGCTGCTGTTAACGGTTTATCTGCAGTTTTTGTATTTTTATACATGTAATGTTGCAGTAATGAGATCACCAAACCGGTGTCTATTAGAAAATCAGTGTTATTTGTGTGCACCCAAAATGTATTGTTTTTGCCACCTAATGTGGGTGCTATCATTAGTGACTTTTTTAGTTTTCCTGCTCTGTTTTATGATAGTCGCAGGGTTTTACGCATTTGTATGCTTTGTCGCCAAATTTGTTATGAAAGTAGCAGAGGTTTTTGTTTAGGAGATAATTTCTTGAATTCCTTTCTGGGCTGCTGTTTCGGTAATTGTTGTATCGGTTTGGGGAGTTTGACCGGTTTCTGTAGTGGCCGTTTGGGGATTGTCTGTGGCTGTAGTTCTGTCTGTTGTTTCTGTTAGATGGTCGGTCATAGTTTTGTCTGTTTTGATTATATGATAGTTGGTCTGTGTTAAAATTGTTTCTGTTGAATAGGTCTCTGTTTTCGTTTGGATTGAAATTTTGCCTGTTGTATTTATCTTTTATTTCGGCTAGTTTCGCTTTTATTTGTCTGTTTTCGACAATTATTTCGTCGAATTTGCTGATCAAAGTGTTTATTAATCGGTTTGTTGTTTCATTTGGTTCGGTGTTTTTGTTGATTGGTTGGTTGTTGTGATTAGTTTTATTTCTGTTGTAGTTTTGGGTACTACAGATTGTGGGGTAGATTTCTTTGTTTATTTTATCCGCTATGTCAGCGAGTGTTTCGACGTCAGCGTTACTGCTAGCAGCTAGGATTCGTCTAATTTCTGGTGGAATAGCGCGCATGAAGAATTCTTTCACCAATTCGTTGGAACCGGAGTTTGTTATGTTTGGTTGTAGATACTCCAGTTTTTGTTTCAATTGTCGTAGGAAATCTGTGGGCTTGTTGTCCCCTAACTGTGTATTGTTGAGGCATGACTCTAGCATTTGCCTTCTGTTGACTTTGTTTTTGTTGGTCAATATGTTACACAGTTTTGTAAAAGGGTCGTCGTCTTTTGATATTTCATCAATTTGATCGGCGATTTCGCTTAATTTGTTGCTTGGTAGTGCCGCTATTATGTTGGAGCATAGGGATTTTGTTGACTTGACTCCAGATAGCGTTAGGGTTAGTTTCGCGAATTCTAACCATTTTTGCGGTGTTCCGTTGTCATCTGTGAAATAGTTGGGGATATTTGTTTTTGGGTTGATTATTGAATTAATGGTATGTGTATTTTCTGGGTTGGTGTTTGGGTTGTAGTAGTAATTGGTGCTTTCTGATGTTTGAGTATTATCGTAGTTGTTGGGTATTTGTGGAATATTTGTTGGGTTTGTTTGATTTGATGCCATTAATTGTTTTATTGCTGTTTTTTTATTGCTTGTTGTGCGAAAAAAATAGTGGTTTGTTTGAAGGATATGGCCTACTGTGTTCGGCCAACAGTGTCACTAGCCTTTATAGTTCTATAATAACTATACTGAAAGGTTTCGTGATTGAAAGAAAACGTCAAATGCGTGTGTGTTGTATATATTTTTTTCTTCTGACACCAGTTGTTAAGTTAATAATTGCTCTTAGTTTGTGTCTAATTTGTATAGATTGTTTAGGAAATCTGAAGGACCCGATAGAGTCACCGTTAAAAATGTGGCTGGACAATCTGGGTGCTTGTTGTGTAAATTAACTGACAATAAGAAATATTAACACAAAAAGTGATATTAAATAATTAACATTAACTTTTATTAACACAAATAAAAAAAGGTACTTTATCTATCAATTGTCCAACCCTCGATTATGGCTATAAATAGTTCACGACTAGTCTCTAATATTTTGGGGATAGAGAGGTCCAAATTTGACGTTCACGAGTATTGAGTATCCGTAAGGATTTGAACCGAATAGAAAATAGAAAAAGTTGTTATAATTTAAATTCCAAATCTGATAATTGAATGGTTTTGCTAGGAAATTCTTTTGGATCTTCAATAGTTGAGTAATTGCTTTTAAAATCTTGTTGATAGTTTCTTCTTATAGTTTTTTTTAAAAAAAATTTTTATTGATCTTTTTCTTTTTTTTTGTCGATATTTTTATAGCGATAATTTACCATAGTAAATTATCGCTATATAGTATTTTTATTCTTGGCCATTGCGACCTACACTCCATAAAATGNTCGTTAAAACTCAAATTTCGAATCTCAGAATAAAGACATTGGTCGAATCTGGTTATGTAATTAATCTGAAAGAAATTCAATTTGGTAGTAGCCAGAAATTAACGAATAATACAAAATACTAAACTCTGACTCGAGTTTGGAATCTCTGAACAAATACGTATCAAAGTTAATTAGAATAAATCTCGTCAAAACTCAAATTTTGCACCTTGGAATATTGACATTGGTAGAATCTGGTAGTATAAACAAGTTGAAAAGAATTCTATTTGATAGTTACAAAGAAATTAACGAAGGTTCTTTTTTTTGATTATTTTAATAATAAAAGTTTAAAGTTAAAAAAAACTTTTAATTTTATTTTTATCATTATTTTTGATTTATATCTATTGCATTACACACATTCACCCCAGCAGTGCCGAGACAGTTTATTTACTGAAGACTCGGCTGGGTTCTACAATATTCCTTATATAGCACGAATTACCAAATAAATAAAAAAACACAAATAACTTAAAATATTACCTTTTATAACAGCACAGGATTATAGTACCTTCTCAACAGTGTCTATCATTTTTTACAGGACCCCCTACTTTTTTTTAGTCCCCCATTTAGTTTTTTTACATACCCGCCTCCCTTAAATATATTTTTGAAATTTTTTATAATTCCCAATTACGTAATAACTACCATTTTCTTTAAATATCCGATTACGTCATCAATTGTCATTTTTTAAAAGAACCTTTTATATTTACTTAAAATTAAATTATCTATTAAATGAAGTCTATTACGTAATCAAAATTGAGAAATTTTATTTTTTAGAGCACCATTTTTCAATTTACACATCTTTTTAAACAACTAGAGATATTTTCACTCGCGCAATATATAGATAGATTTTAAATCTATACAAATGAGATCATTATTTATTTCAAATTCACACTCATTACACCTTAAACAATGCCTTTTTCAGCCAACCTTTACATACACACATTTTCAACTTCTAAAAATACTAATTATTCATCTATACTTAAGGAAACCCATTCTGCTAGTAAAAAATCCTATTAAAAGACAAAAATAAACATTTATTAAAATCCGAGAGAAATTCGAGCACTATCTACTCTTCAAATTGATGATACGACATTTTTCTCGTCCATTTTATATCTCTGTATTGAAATATACAAACCACCTTTCCCCATCTCTATATTCAGTCATCATGAAAACGGGAATTTCAATTTTTGATGAATATATTTTCATTGCAACTTACATTCTTATTGATTTTCTCCAACACTTTATTTACTGCAACAACATCTTCTTTTGTTATATGAACAATGGAACTTGAATATTGCGACTTGATCAATTTCACTGCATTTGAGAATTTATGTGGAATTTCATCTACCAAGAAATATATCTTATGGTTGGTTTCACATCTTTTTTGATTTGAATCGGTTAATTAAATAATTAACATAAATAATTTAATATTAAAACTTTATCGGTAGGAATTATATGAAAATTATTGTAGCCAATAATTCCAATGAGCATTGTCAGGGACAGAAAGGTGGTAAAGGTTTGACTTAAAAGAAATAATCACTCAAATATTCGTTTTACGATATATTTTAAAGACTTAATAACAATACTAATAATAAATAATATATAAAGTGGGGATTGCTTGGTAGCAGCAATAATTAAATACTAAACAAATAAATGACAATAAAAGCTGCATTTAGCTGCCATCAATATATTGCATGAAATGAAATCAATTTCAACCCTAAAAATAATTCGTGCTTGACCTGCAGCCTGATTTGAACCTAGCAAATTTGTGAAAGACCACATAATAGATTTGTGATTAATTATTAATTCTTAGGTCTAATTTTCCTATTCGTTCTTTTTAATTGTTTGAATATATTCAAAAATTGTTTTTCATAACATTTTTCAGCAGTTATTTTGGTAAACTCAGGAATTCTATAAATATAATTTGATATTAAAATCCAAGATTTAATTATTTTATCTGTTGATTGGCCTTGGTCGATTTGTTCGGTTTCTTCAACTTCAGGAAATACTTCTGATGATTTGATTTCTTGAGCAACTTGAATGATTTTGTTAGGCACTTTTGAATTGAATTTCAAATTTCGGAAAGGAAAATTAAAGTGTATAGATAAACAAATATGTAGTGTAGTGTTTTATTTTGTAATCAGGATTTATAATAGTTTATTAGTTTTGTTTTCGCATAATGCGTAAAAGAAAAAAATAAAAAATACTATATAGCGATAATTTACTGTAGTCTACTATTGTCTTCTTGAAATCATCTAAATCAATGGACACAAACTAAAAAAATAAGGAAGCTGAAAGAAAAGCTCAATCTTTTTATCTAAAGTCTAAAGTTTTCTATTAATGAAAGTTGTTATAGTTTGATCATCCATATTTTATTGTAAATACACATACATACAAGCACCCTAGCGGTTCCGAGACAGTATTTTTAAAGCAGACTCGGCTGGGCTCTACTAATATTCTTGTTACAAACAAATCACCACTAATAATACCATAATAGGTAAAATTATAATGCCAAAATAATTAATTCCGAATTATCATCATAATAAAATATATTTGAATTATTTAATTTAATATTTTAATAAATAGTGATAAATTTTGTATTATAAATCTGATATTGTGACCACCACACATGTAAAGAAATATATTTTGGTAATATCCTAATATCTGCTTTCTAATTACCATTCATATTTGATGAAAACCTTCACTTCATTGAAAAGATACTCCACAACAAGTACAAAGGAATATTCTCATTAATTGTGAATATTTTATGACCTAACTTGCCCTCTAGGGATCCTGCCATTCTAAGAGCCCAATTCAAATCGTTGTATAAAGGCTTGGTGAAACTGTTGGCAAGATTTATTGCTGGCCTATAAGGTTATATTTCCATCTATTAATGATGTGAATATTAATATATCTGGTGGATGATCGCAAGTTCAATTATATAATTTAAACAACATATTTATTGCATCAACACGGATCAGTTATGCTAATCAATAATTACAGCCAATGACAACGCAATCTGCCAGCGGCATTTTATTATTTGCTTTGATCTCATTTCTTTCATTTCAGGAGTCGCCATTGGAATTTTATCTTTTCTTTTGTTGATATTCATTATTTCTACTGTTTATTTTGCTGTGATATCCAATAGGAAACGTGAGAAACGGGTGGAAAAGCAGAATGGGTAAGGATTTATTTATTGATAAAATTGCTGATTTCTAGAATTGAATTGCTTTGTGATCCCCCTCTTTGCTAAAATAGAGAAATATAAGATAAAAATATATTGCAGCATAAATTGCATATAAATTGCCAGCATAAATTGCATATAAATTGCATATAAATTGCATATAAATTGCATATAAATTGCCAGCATAAATTGCATATAAATTGCATATAAATTGCATATAAATTGCATATAAATTGCATATAAATTGCACATAAATTGCCAGCATAAATTGCATATAAATTGCCAGCATAAATTTCATATAAATTGCATATAAATTGCATATATATTGCATATAAATTGCATATAAATTGCATATAAATTGCACATAAATTGCCAGCATAAATTGCATAGGAATGCGCTTGGTTGTGGGCAGCATAAATGGAACATGAATGAATGATAGATGAATCGAGATGGGGAAATATGAGAAGGGAAATGCTACAGCTACAATATGGTAAAGAATCACATATTGAATATAGTGAAAATGAAATGATTGATGCTAGAAATATTGCTGAATGCTTGGCCGTAAATTTGTATTGATGAGAGAAATATTAGATATAATGATAAGGTAGATGAAGCGGTGAAGGGGTACCCCAGGATAATCAATCATTCTGTGATGATGATGATGATGTAGGCAATGTTGATAGGGTTATGACAGAGTTGTGACAGTAGGCAACAGATCAAACACAATCAAATATAATTTGTGTAAAATTATTTATTTTGGTGTTTTGAATTATTTCTGGTTTCGAGTTGTCTGATTGGTTGGAAATTATTTCTAATAAATATGAAATTGCTCATTTAAATATTATTGATATTATTAACTGAATTATTTATATTTAATATAATTAATTGTTTTATTTGTTTTAATGGGTGATTTTAAATGATTCGGATAATTCATTATTGATGCGATTGACAATAAATATGAAGGAATTTTAATGTTTGTTTGATTGGTGGTGAAAGCTGATAAAATATTTGATGAGTGCATTGCTAATAACCAGATATGAATGCATGGGGGTCACCTGGGCTTTTTGGGCGGGCTGACTGAGCTTTGATTGGATGCATTTCACAGCTGGTTTCATTGCTGGATTTGATTGACTGATTGAGGGATTATAGAGACGAATCAGATATTGTTATTAGCTGAGCAATTGGGTGATAACTAAATATATTTCTAGTGCAAATCATTCACTGATATCGAAGCTATTGGATGGAGAAAAATGTTTATTAAACAGCTTTGCTTTATTATACAGCTCCATGCCGCAACCAAGCAATGAGCAAGACAGATCCGACGGGTTCTTTTAATATCTCAATAGTAATAATTAATCACGTTTCAGAAGCGGATCTAACTCATCAAAAAGGAGTCATTCATCACTCCCTAGTTATTGCAGTGACACCCAGCAGGTGTGACATTATCATATTTTCATTGCACATTTATTAATTTTAAACAATGACAAATGTATTGATTATAGATTTATAATATTATTAATATATGCTATGCAAGGTTATGAGTTTTTGACTTTTAAAAAAAAATTAATTTCCTGAGTCATAAATCGATGAAATTTTATTAGAAAACATTGAAAACATGTTCAAGTCATCTCGGTTGTAAAAAATGGTCACCCCGCAATTCAAATTACGTTTCGTCATTTATTTAATCTTGGTACGCTACTACTAATACGTGTGGCTTTCCTGCAAATCATTTAAAACTTGTATCGATTAGAAATGTTTAGAACTTTAGAACATTTTTGGAAAATAAGAGAATATTTTAGAAGACTTTAGAACATTTTTGGAAAATAAGAGAATATTTTAGAAGACTTTAGAACATTCTAGAATAATTTATAGCTCAATATATAGAATCAATATATATAGATGCTCATCTAATTTTATAGTTATTACAGAAGCAACACATGGCGTCGTACAAGCCTAGCAATAGTAGCATTCAGAAGAACAAGGATGTCTGGATTAATAATATAGTTAAATTTGAAGACTCTCGTAAAAGAAGAAGAATGGTCCCTTTGGAAGAATATTCACTGGAAGAAAGGAGCGAACAGCGGAAATTTCCAAAGAAGTCACCAAATTGTGGAAGAATAAACTGAATTTTTCTCATGTATCTGATCAAGTTATACGAGCAAAGCTTGATAAAATACTGAAATGTTATGATGAATGTGTCATGCGGTGATGAAATTTTCAATATTACTAAAGTGGATAGAACTTGGTTATCTTCCAACGACAAGCGATTGTACCATTTCCAAGTGGAAAACAAAGGAACAGTGGGATAATCTACAGGCTAAGCGGCTAGTAAAGAAACGACCCATTCCTCTAAAAGACAAAAACTTTCTAATGAGTCATCCAACTCATCATCTTACTATCCTGGTTTTAGTGATTCTGACTCTAAGGCTGACAACAGTGAATATGAAAACAATGAATGAGATGAGACAACTCCTACACCAAGCATGAAACATCATAAAAGCAAAATTGCAGTCAACATGGTGACCTCAAGAATATCAACAATCAAAGCTGCTAACTTATGCAAGCAATTGGCTCGTGAAGGCATTGACATCCCAACTACATGTCAATTAGCTATTTACAGAAACAATCAAAGAGGCAATCAAGCTGAAGGAAGAAATGATTGAAAAGTTGCTAATGGAAAGTTGGTCCTTACACTTTGATGACAACCACATCGACAGAATGGATTATCAAGTGGTCATCCTTAAAAATGAAAGAAGAGAAATCAAATTGAATGTCCTTGGCTTGGTAGATGGCAGAGCTTTAACTATTGCTGAAGGAATTTTTACAGTCCTCGGTGAATTTCACTTATGGAATTCAATACAGATGATTGTGGTAGATACCACCAGCGTTGACACTGGAAAAAAGAATGGTGTTGTTGTAATATTGCAACGAATGTTCCAAAAGAGAAGCATCAACAAACCTTAGTTTATCAGTTGTCAACACCATGCATTAGATAGAATCCTCCGTTTGGTGATGGATGAAGAACTTGGAAGTAAAACACAATCGCCAAAAAAAGCAGTTGTGAAATGCAAGAATCCGGAAATCCTAAAAAATCAATAAATTGTAAAGTTATCGAAATTGAATTGGGAAAACGGGACAAATATAGATTAGCTAATGGTCAAAGAGATAATAATTTGGGATTTATCAGAAAATGATTAGAAAGGGTAGAAAAGTATTCGAATGTGTTAAAACAGAATAAAGTTGGTCAGGAGATGCTAGGGAATAAAAAGGTGAATATTTTCTTTTGTCAAAGCATCAACACCGTGCTGAGAATCGGTCAAACTCGTAAAACTTTGGTGACTGATTATTAATTGTCGTGAGAAATATATTGTTGTGATTCAAATCTACTTTGGGTAGTTTATTGTTTTGATTAAAAGGACACGTGGAGTCAGAGGTTACCGACTTGAATTAGCGAAAACTCCACATAATTTTATTTCTCTTTATTTTTAACAGCTCTTTTAAATTTTGACTGACATTAAATAAATGTTTATCAGGATATTGCAGCACTATCTTTCTTTATCACTTATCTGCGGTTGTAGTCTGATTATTTAGATAATTTCGAATCTCACGGAGTTTCAATTTTTGGTTAGAAATATTCTATACATAAATATAATATGCATAGAATTCTTGTTTTATCACTGTACATTTTTAAATTTTTTACAATTTTTCACTGTATTTCATTTTCTTGGTTTAATTTTGATATCTTTACTGATCAATCTCTAAAGCACTCTTGTTAGTAGTATAGTTTTTTTACTAACAAAGCCAATAGCCTAAATGAGTCATCTCCTAGTTCACCTTAAATCTCTAGATAAGAAAATCAACGGGGCAGAACTCTCCTTACTCGAAGATGACGTCATTTGTTAGCTTAAAATTATACTACTTGAGGTTGAATGAATAAAATAAAAAATAGTAAAATTGCTCTGAGAGGACAGGATATTTTTTGTTGTTTTTTATACTACTGTCCTCTCTACTCCGAGATTCATTTACATATTCAATGTCTTGATCAGATATTTCTGATTGTTTTTAAATTGTAATAGTATTTATTCTTTTCAGGTAATTCAGTTTCATTCATTATATTTTCAATCTCTTCAAAGTTTTCACCTGAAATTCATATGGGTATATTCCTTTTCATATTTTAATTCCTTTAAAATATTTATTATATACTAAACATTCTTTTTTTCCAACACTTTTTTCCAATTTCACCATTGATTATTTTTCCACTGAGTTTATTAAAAAGAGAGCTTGAAGACTATAAATCAGTAATATATCGATGTTTTTTGATACTCACGATTTTTCGGCACTGCACTTTTTTTCAACTAAATGATATTACCGTATATACTCGCGTATAAGTCAAGAAATTTACGTCAATTTTTCAAGTCAAACATTCACAATTTATTCATCCTATTAAAAATATTTTATGTCATTATTTTTCAATAAAATTTTTCAATGTTTATGTTTAATTTTTTACTTTGACTTATACCAGGTTTCCAGTTGAGGACTTAAAAACCCCTTAAAATTTCTAATTCGACTTATAAGCCGGTTATACGTGAGTATTTACGGTAATTATTTTTCTAATAAATACAATGGAAAAGAAATCAGTGATGAAATAAAAGTTCTTATAATATTAGTTATTATTTATATTTAATTTATATCTTAAGTAGATTTTAATTACTATTTATATTT
>CAUHTR010006374.1:0-19222 GCA_959609185.1 Schmidtea polychroa
TAAAAACCAAGTAGGTACCACATTTTACACACTACTTCAATATAAAATTTTAACATTTAAGAATTTCACCAAAACAATAACAGAATCTTTTGTGATATATTCTATGGTTCTACTGAAAAATGTAACATCACCATTCCAATTACAGAGGACTGGTTTCCACAAATAATGCTTTTCTAAACAAATTCGGTTAATCTTCGGGATCCCACTTTAATAATTCATCATGCCATACCTTAATTATAAATAAATTTATAAAATTAAATAAATTGACATTTACATCGACCCCAGCCAATTAGTTGGTAAAATTTTAATATTTCCATCTAGACCAAGAATCTGAACCAAAGCCAACACTTAATTTTTATTATCATTTACTGGACGACCATTAACTCCATAAAATTCATAACTCCATAAGTTTTTGTAGCAGATTTTTTTTGGATATGATAAAAATAAATTTCGGTTTTTCTGAAGAAACTTTGGAGAAATTGAGATTGGGAATTGAAAAATTTTTATTTTAAAGTATTGATAAATAATTAAAATAAAAAATATACATATATCGAATATTCATAGTCAATCTCGTTTTGAATCTAATTGTTGATTTTTTTAATAATAAAAATATAACAATATAAAAAAAATATCGATATCAATAAAAAAAAATCGATTCATGAAATATAATAGTATGCAACGGTAAATTTTGCTGAGATTCATTGGTTCATGCAATTGACCAATCAGACTCGAATTATTATTACTTACTGAATCAGATGAATTATTATTATTATTCATCGTCGATGTTAATCATAAGGTTTAGTATTCCCGATTTCATCACTGCCTTATTATAATTTAACATGCACGGTAAATCAAATAAATAACTAAATAACAATACTTTAGTGAACATCGGAATACATGAATATTTAAAGAATAAAAACATTCACATTAATTCAAATTACTTAAATAAATAATAATAAGCTTTCATTATTGTACAGCTCAGAGAGAAACAGTGTTAACAAAAGCCGATTTCCCCAACCCTGAGCATCCAACAACCATTAAATAATCCATTGAAAAGTGATCGTCTATAGATTTGGTCTGGTAAATTTTCGAATCCAATGTTTTTCACTATTCGTATTTTTGAGTTATCTTGGTTAGGAAATTGTGAATTATTTCGAAAACAAAATTACCTGTGTAACCGGATGGTGTCTTTGGTTTAGCTGATTTAGGTTCATTCTTTCATATGGTCTTTCAACAGGAGGTTTAGTTATCTTCAGAGTAGTAATAATTGTTTCTTTGGTAGTAGACTGTTTCCTCCTTGTTACGTTGCATCTAAAAAGAAAATTTAGGATATCTTTAGAAAAAATCAAAAATTACATTTAGCTGAAATTGCAAATTGTAATTAAAATGACAATTAGAAGTCTTAAGTTATACTTCGAAATGTGCGATTTTTCAACAGATTTTCTAGACACTTGAAAAAATGATTAAATGCTTAAAATTCCAATTGATAAATACAATAAAATAAAATTGATTAAACGAAAATCTCTTTTATATGAGGAATTTTAAGCAATTAATCACTGATTGTGATAACTTTAACAAAATGGCGTGTGTGTGTGTCCTTTGCCGAATATTTTTAAGTCGACTTCTGTTTCATAAATAAATGTTGATAAGACGGCTGTTTGTTTCCCTGTGGGTTTCCTAAACGATAGGATAATTTAATCTTAATAGTTATAAATAAAAGTCAGTTTCGATTTGGTGTACCAAATGTTGATTGATTAAATTTTCATTTCCACTCATTCAGCCGTTAATTGTAGAGGAAATTTTATTGTTATTAGTTATTGTAACAGTTCTTTAATTCATATCACAATGTGACATCACAGACATACATACACTAACTAATCATTAATATTGATTAAAACTATGTAAGTGGATATAAGCTCTCTAACTCACTACCATTTATCATGAACCCACCGGATCCTAGAATATTTTTAAAAATTTAGTTTGTTTTTTAAACTTTTTGCGGGTAAAATTTTTGATTAGACAGAGTGTTTTTTACCTTCTGACTATACTGAAGGCACATTTAGTCATCTTGCACTGTAAAAAAGTATTTTTGATTTTATAGTTCATAAATGTGCAAAAGTGTAAATTTAATGTTTTGGTTTTAAAATTTTTGAAAATTTTTTTCAATAAAAATGTAGATTCTTGAAATGGAGATTTTTTCTAACAACAACTTATTCTTATCTCTTCGAGAATCGGGTGACAGAAGAATTAAATATTTCAAGGCGAAAACACTTTCTAGTAAACGATTCTTTGAGATTTAAAAATTTTTCTTTTTCTAAAATATAAAAAATTATAATACTTCAACTTGAATGACCATGACATTTTTGAATTTTTATTGGAAGTTGATCAAAAATGAAAAACATGACTTTTTTGAATTAATTTTTGTCACACTATAATGCAAAGGTTTTTTAAAAATTAAAAGATTTTTCTTTGGAAAATGAAAGAGTTTCGCGATTGTTTTCCTGTGGACAATATTTTAGTATTTCCACGAAATGGTTGTTAAAGTAATATTTTAAATGCAGTATCAGTTTCCGCAGACGCTCAAAAGTTGTGAGTGCAAAATAGTGTAATCAAGTACAAACACGTTTTATTGATTTAAAATAGTACAACAAGTGTTAATGATGTTTACGAGTACTATTGTTGAAACCTTTGATAAAAATCAATCACTGGTACAGCGGAGTATTGATTTTTTAGTACAAATTGGCAGATGTGCAATCAACGGGAAAAAAGTGTAAAAATATTTTTAAATGTAAATATGATGAAATCGTTATTGATTTATGTTGGGCACTTGATTATCGATCTCCAATTTTTTGTAATTTCTAAATGATCTGAATGGCTGATTTTAACAGTTCATACTTTATTTGAATCGCATATGTGTGCTCCACAACATGATCAAAAATCTTTGCAAGACATTTTCATTATCCATGTTTTTAATTTTTTCATTACTCAAGATAATAATCAAGACTAAGTATACAACACTACAATTTGATGCATAACATTTATTAAAAAGTATTGATTTTCCATTTTTTGTATTATTTGCACCTCAAGTTTTCAACAACTGGGTAAATATATTTGCAAGTATTTATACATTATTCGACTCGTATTCCGGCGCTCTTCAACATGGCGTGATAATATTTTCAATAATATTGATTTTCAAAAGTTCACTTTTTTGTGCATCTACAAATATAAGTGAAAATTACTTTTATATAACTAGACTCGATATCTATGACAACATTTATTAACCAACAAGTTTCAAAACAATTCATTTTGATGTGTATTAAGTTCATAAATGAGTAGGTTTATAGTCTCTTATTCTATAATCAATACAATGTTGACATTTATATAAACCTACTACTTTTGAGTAAATTGGCTTAATTATCAAAACCATAGAGCATAAAAAGCACACTTTCACTAGTCAAAAAATTTAAAAACCAACTGATTTTTTAAAACCTTTCTGGGAGTGGAGGGGAATCTAGATGCTCGATAACTCATAGTGAGCTAGAAATCTCACATCTGCCTACTTATATATAGTATCTGTATGTCTGTGACCTACTTATTTAATATAGAGGTCTTGATTGGCTACTTTTCTGAAAATGAGTAATATATAAAACAAAAATACTAAGAAATTTTTTCAGCTTAATATTTTTTCCTTTGCATGCATGGAACATATCCATTTACTTAAATAAATAACTATTTTAAATTTAGGTGCTATTTTCGATTCCTTGGATAGAAACTCGCCCGAATACACTGCATTTAATCAAAAAAGTTCAGGAAAAACATTCAGCAATGCTGATGACAATATTATTAAGACAAAAGTGGTATATGTCGACGATATATCAGACAGTTTTCAAATGGCTGGCGCAAGTACATTTTTTATGATATAACTTTTAATATATATTACAATAGTTTGTCAACTTTTGGTAAGTGAAGTGATAGCCGTTTTCGGTCCAATTCATCCAAGAACAGTGCATACTATACAGAGTTTAACAGATGCCAACCGTTTGATATACATTACTTACAGTGATGCCCATCATTATGCCAGCGAAAGCACAAACGAAAGATTCGGAAAGAATATTATTAAATTGCGACCATTAGTTGCTAATGCTGTAGTAGATTTTATTCACTCAGAAAATTGGCAAAGGATTCTTTATTTATATGATTCTAATGAAGGTTTCAAATACTAGATATAAAATTTTCAATTCTGGTTTTTTAAAATTTACAGCTTTATTTCGATTACGAATGATATTTGAACATACGAATTCAAGGCGCATTGACCTCAGTGCCGATGCCAGGCAGTATACCTTCAGTCAGTCTGATGGAGTTTTACAGTATATAAATCGTAAAAGCAAAAGAAATTCTCAGAAACATATAATTTTGGATTTAAAAGGAGAAGAATCAAAAAATAGAATCATTCAACAAATGGACGAATTGAAAAAAGATAGAGTTGATTATCATTATCTTGTTACTGAAATGGTAAATAATTTTGTTATTTTATAAAAACATATTACAAAAAGCTCTATTTTTCAATGGACCTTTTCTATGTTTCTATTGGAAATCTATTTTGAAAAAAGAATTAATGGGAAATTCACTTTCCATAAGTTATATAAATACTTTCATACTATTTCGAATCACGCCTGATAGTAAGGTTTTCTTAAAGTTTCAACTCGGGGTTACTTAAAATTGATTAAAAAGAATATTTTTCCATTTATCTATACTAACCGTCGTTCATTGGTTATAACAAGTAGTATGTTGTGAGCCCGTAACATCAAACACCCTTATAAAACATTTTTGAAACTACCAACCCTCTAAAATATGTTTTTTGATTTCTTAGAAATTTTCGCGGTGTATTTTAAAGAATCATAGGTCATTCGATTCACAATAATCTTCTCTGAAAATTGCTTGTAATGATTTACTAGGAAACCCTTTTTTATTAAAGAATATAGCTATTATAGGTGTATTTTTTAGAAATACATGATTATTTGGAGTAACATATAACTATATCATAGTCACTCTAATAATATTAGTTAGAAATGCATTGTCATTTGAAGTAGCCATTAACAAATTCACAAGTTATCTATTATTATTTAATTTGGTTTTCATACCATGTAGCAAATTCTTATCTCATTTAGTTAAAACTTAACTTAAAAGTACATAATTATTTTCAAGCATCATTCAAAAATTCGTATTTAGAAATATATGAGTTTTAAGAGTAACATTTCACAAAATCATTCTTAAAATAAATACGGTTATTCCCAAGCTCCATTCAGTAATTCATATACCATTTATTTATATTTGATTGAAATATATGGTTATAAAAGATCATTTTTTTCATATCTAAAGCAGTTTTTCCAAACTTTATTTTACCATGGCTCCCTTAAAAATATTGGGTCATATGGCGCCTCTCTTCCATTTTATAAAATATTACAAACACAAAAATTATGATTCTAACTGTTATATTGTGTTTCTTTTTTTATTAGCACTTATTTTTTATCAATATTTGCGCCTCCTCTTAGACTATTCCACGTCTCCCAGTTTGGAAAACGCTGATCTAAAGTCTTAGGAATTGATATAATGAAGATATTCGGTGGTCATTGTTATTATTATTATAATTATTACTTTAATTATTATTATTAGTATTATTATTATTATTATTAATATTATTATTATTATTATTATTATTATTATTATTATTATTATTATTATTATTATTATTATTATTATTATTATTATATATATAATATATATATATATATATATATATATATATATATATATATATATATATATATATATATATATATATATATATATATATATATATATATATATATATATATATATATATATATGATGTTATTCAGTGGCGTCACTAATCACTATCAATCCATTCTTCTGCTACTAATTTATCCATTTCCTTCCTTTACTTATTCTTCTGCTTTATTTTCTATTTTACAATGCATAAGAATAATTTCATGGAGTGACATAAAATCATAGACAGTGATATTTTTCATTTTGGTGTCACCCAGTGCGGTCCGCACCTCAGTACCCCTCTATTGACGCCACTGTTATTATTAAAAAAATATTTAGCTGCAATATCAACTAAATCAATTGAAATTTACCCAGTGGTCATGGGACCCCTAGTTTATGTATTACAAACATTTAATGAAGTAAAATGTTGTTAAATTTAAAATGGATACAAATTAGGTGAAATAAAAATTGTATAGAACCTTTAATATTAAGAGAGAAATAGTTTTCTTTTAACTTTTACAATGTGATTCCAAGCTTCGTCTGATTACTTAAACAAATGTCTGAAACTAGTGTTAAGGTAGCAAAGATTGGTTTCTATATGGTTTTTTTGAATACCGAAAATATGTATATCTGCCATATACGCTCGCGTAGTATTGTTTTTTGGAACGCAACACCTATTAATACCATACTATATCTTTTCAATGTCCATAATTTTGAATGTTTTTTATCATATATTTTGATCATTAATTTGAAACGTCGCACATCTATTGCTTGAAAACTACAAGATTTTTTAGGAAACCTATTCCATTAATATTTTGAATTAATGAATTTTAATTCATAAAATCACTTCAGTTTAATTTTATGGGTAGTTCTTTTAAAGTTTCTTTGAGAAATTCTTTTTAAAAGCCTGTAATTTTAAATATTCCAGGATGCCAGAGAAATTAAAAGTTCTTTCATTATCAATGGAGGCATGAATTTCACAATATTCTCCCCATTGGATTATAATAATCCAGTTCTTAATGAATTTATGAAATCTCAATGGCTACCAGAAAATAATAGAAAATCATATCAATCTTCATCCACTAATTCTCAACGATTACAAAAATTTCCAGTAATATATTTTTATTTTTTCTTTGAGTTTTGAAATTAAAATCTTTTTGTGAAATCAGAGTTTAGAATAAATATTCATTTTTTATAAGTAAAAGAAAAAGAAGAAGCTGATACTTCCAAAGGAAATTGTTCCGAAATATTTTCAGATACTGGTGACATGAATAATCTCTCCTTCAATGAAACAAATGATAGGTCGTTCAGAGTAAATTAGCGGTTGAAAATGAAATAGAAAGATTAGTATCAGGTGATCCAGGAACTTTGCCATCAGATATCTATTCAAAAAATATAGAGTTGTTGACATAATATATAAAATATATTATATGAACATTTTTCAAATTTCACAACTGATTTCTTTTCAATTGACATTGTATTTATTAAAAAGCTTGACTATAAATCAGTAATCGATGTTTTTTGATATATTTACTCAGGGCGGATTAAGCTTGCACGGGGGCCCTGGCTGCAATTCAAACTGGGGCCCGGTCCAGTCCAGCGTCCATATAAAATGACTGCTAGCATCTAATGTAAGACTGTAACTTGTAAGGCAGAGTTAAAAAAAATTAAATAGAAGTAAATTTAATTTATATAAAGTTAAATGAATTCCCACTTCATTAAAATATTTATTATTAGACTATATATTTAAACCTAGAACCTACGCTTGCGAACTTTTTTCATGGCGAAGTTATCAATTATGTCAGTAAAGCTAAGTAATCTTACAATTTCACTTTCGACTGCTCAATAGAGAGAGCAGACTCAGCCTTTGCTGTCCCATACTTCTTCTAACTTCTAAATAATTTACTGATTCATAGTCAAGCTTTTTAATAAATACAATATAAAATATATAAAATATTTTATAATATATAAAAGTATATTTCATCACAATATGTAAAACAATTTCGATGCGGTATTTCAATTTTAAAATTCATATCAACATTCATAAAAGATTTAAATTTATTAATTTAAATTATTAATTTAAATTATTAATTTAAATTATTAATTTAAATTATCAATTAAAATAATCAATTAAAATATTAAAATTTAACATTTCATGCCAACAATCCTTAATTTAAATTTGACATTTTATAAAATTCAATTTAACACATTCTCAATATTTCTGAATATTATTGTGGTGGCAGTATTTGGGTTAATATTAATTAGTTTCCAAAGATATCAATAAGGTGAAATAAAAATTAAGAATTGTAATTTATTAGAAACAACAAGACCGAAATACTCGAAATATCTTATTTTTACTTACACATGAATATTTTTATACAAAACCTCACGTATATGATACAAAATATAAAATCACGAGAATTGAAAAGTAATAATAATTATTAATCAGTAAGCACAAAAATTAATAGCATGTGCAACAAAGACATTTTCAATTGAAATCGATTGTTAGAAATAATTTTTTAGTCGAGTTTTATAATATTTATTTATTTTAGAATTCAATGATTTTTATTGGAACTGAGTTTTAGAGTTAATTGAAAAGTCGTTTAAAAACTTTTCTTCATATAAGTTTTCTATAGATTTCGATAATACCGTCAAACGGCTAACTAGATCAGCCCCCAGGGGAAGTCGTGGAGCGCATGGGAACCCGAAAAGTGAGATTAATGAAAAATTTGGTGAAAAAATTAATAAATATCAGTTAAGCAAATATTTGTAAAAAATAAAAGATAAGTATTTGTAGTGTAAAAATTTTATAAAAGTATTGTATGGCAATTAGTGCTTTTAGCCAAAATAGAAAGTCGATTAATAAAGTAGGTGAAAAGAACTTATCTAGAGGTGCAACGACATATATTCTGTTGCCAATGTAAAAATCTACTGTAATACGTAATTTTATTTGAAAATTTTGAGCCTAAAGGGTAGTGTAAATAATTTTTACTTTTGTATTTTAAAAATATAAAACAAATTGCTCAATTAAAATGTAATTTTTGTTGATAAACTAAAATGTGTCTTTCTCTCTTTGATCTTTATAAGGATTTTATTGGAATGAAAATTCACTTTTATTGGTTGTGGTGGCTTTGATTGAGGATCTTAAATATATGATTTACTGATATATCTAGCAAAATATTACAATTTTATTCAATCGTGATTTTAACAATAGGAATATTTTTCGGTGATTCTTATCATTCCTTTGTATATTTTATTTTTTAAATTTATCAAAATATCAAAATATGCCACCACATTATTTCTTCTGTTAAATCCCATTTAAACCTAAATAGAACGAAGCCATTTGAATATGAAATAATAAAGCTGTCAGGTTACCAAAAGAAATTATTCTCTCTTTTTTTCCAAAAACAGTTAAAACTAGACGAGTTTATTGATCGATTTCCATCTGTAAAGAAAACTAAATGAAAAATATTATCTTTGAACAATAATGAACCATAATAAAGATTTTATGAAATAATGTCAAAAATATGGCTATAGTAAACTTCTCGGGGGTACATAAATAAATAATTAAATAATTAAATAATTAAATAAATAATTAAATAATTAATTAAATAAATAGATAATAACACACCGATCAAAACTATTTATTAATAAAAAATATATTTTTTCTGTATAAAAAAATATCATTTACAAAAGTCTGCATAATAAAACTCATCATTTAATTTATTAATTAATTTATTTATTTATGTTGCCCCGAGAAGTTTAATATATCCAAAAACATCATTACCTTTATTTCTCTGGTGCCATATGAATACATAAAATTATGAATTCAACAATTTTTCTGACCTAAAACTAATCACAATTGAAAATTATAAATTAGGTCAACAGATAATTTGAATTTGAATAATTCTTTGGTATTTATTTAATATGTAAATAATATAGTAATATCATGGATATGCAAAATATATAAAAGTAAAATGAAAAACTGAAAATTATTACAAATTAATTAAAGACTAATTAAAAATTCAAACAGTTAAAATCAATATTTTCCGGTGAAAATGTGGTAACAGGTGACAAATGGTAATCTGAAGACGTATAAAATAATTTTAAATTTATAAGAGTGTTGCCTGCTTAGATGTGTGTCATTTAAATGTGCTCGGGTTACTTATGGATTTTGAATCGGCTCCTTCCTAAACGCCTTCATGACTATTTTACTTTATACCATCTGCGTACCCATGGCAGCATCTATGTTGGTGATGTACAAAATGGTTGAAAATCAATGAGCAGGTGAGCTCTACTGCTAAAACTACTCCTCATTGTATTTTCATTTTCAGGTTCTGGACTGCTGATAACAGGTCTTACGTTATTGTCCATTATCTTTTCCTTTCTTAGATTATTGTCATTTATTTATTCCTTTAATTATGTTCCTATTTACTGGATGTCATTTTCGATAATTTTGCACAAGAATTCGCCCTTATTTCCCAGTTAATAAATGTCATCCTATACTTTATGCAATACTTGAGAAGATTCGACTTATTCATCTAAAAATTTGAGCAGGGATCTGCCTATATTTCTAATTCTGACCTATTTTAATTTCTAATTACTAGAGAATTTTCTAATACCAACTAAAAACTAAGTCTTCTCCATGTTTGCTCAAACTCTACCTCTTATTTACTATTATCAAGCTTATTCGCTACATTCAATAAAAAGTATCAGTTGTTGACTCAGGTGGTCCCCTCATGGAATGCTTCTCTGAATCTCTGCTGACGATGTCTGAAACATCACCCCATCCCTTGCGTAAGAGGACGGTTATTCCCCTTTGCCCATGACATGGCATAATTCTCAGTCCATCCAACTATTAAAATTACTCATTTAAAAATTTTAAACTAGAAAAAAAACAAAAAAAACAACAAAAATTAAACTGCATCTAAAAATTGTATTTATTGAAATATTATTACATGGATAAAAATTTATTTATACAAAATAAACATATCCCTATTGCATAGAACCGAAAACTAAGAGTAAATCAACATTTTTTTTGAAATGAAAAGTCTAAAATCTCATGTAAGTTAGTAGTTGTTTAACTGAATTTGCAATCAGTATTTATACTTTTTTTTGATTGCATTCGCTGCTTCTAGATCCAATCAGAATGCGGTGATCTTGAATTACGTTGCACACACATATATGAATGTATACAATTTTTTATATTTAATTTAATTGATTTAAATAATCAAATTATTTAATTAATCTTATTTTTTATTAATTTTAACAATTTAATTTTAAAAATTTTAAATAATTTTAACTAATTTAATTTTATTATAAGAACTTTTTTTTCCTATTTCACCACAGATTTTTTTTTCATTGAATTTATTAAAAAGAGCTTGAAGATCAGTAATATATCGATATTTTTGATATATTACTGATTTATAGTCTTCAAGCTCTTTTTAATAAATTTAGTTTTAATTTTTATTATTTCATGAATTTTACTGGAAATTTTTAGTTTCAATTTTTTAATTTATTTATTTAGAACATTTTCCAATTCCTCTTCTTAACGGGTGCACTCATTTCCATAGCTCCTTCACTGTGTATATACGAGCCATAACATCCCTAATGAATTTGATTATGGTCTTTCGTATGTAAATATGACCAATCATTCCCAATTTTTTATATTATAAATTATTATTTTATTTATTATTCTTTTATTTTCTATGTGGTAGATTTTTCGAATGCGTTATTTCTCTCTTAACTGTGTTGGTGATTGCAACTTCTTGCGTTTCTTGATTTTATTATACGTATTTTATTTATTCTCAATATGTTGTGTACTCTATTCTGTATTATTTGGTGTATGATCATAGATTTTAATTCAACTTGGTGCGGTTTTTATGCTATGTATTTCCGACTCATTAAAACAAGCTCTCAATTTTTGGTTCTTGCCCATAAGAGGTTCTCATGAAGATCTAGAACCGAAAAACAAATGAATCAATTAATTAATTAACCTCATTAGTAATTCAGGGAAACCCATAAATCAATGGATAGTCTTGTGGAATGTCAACCAACGCCACCCGTAAAGATGATATTTAACCAAAACATTTCTTGGTTATCATGAAAAAAAGATAACAAACCCACTAAACAAAAATAATGCCAGTATTATATGGGCATCTCGAATAACAAGGATGCCAAATGATGACAAATACATATAAAAGCAACTAAGAAAATTTAAAATTTGTAGATTTGAGAATGATAAATTAACCTTTGATTTTAATAACAAAATAGATTATTTATTTAATCATGGTCAGGATATTATGGAGAATATTTACAAATCCAAACTTGGTAGCTCCTATGTTGATATAAGAAAAGGGAGTTTTTACCAGAATGATGAGGGAGGCCATATACAGTTAAAAATGTAAAATAGTATGTGAGAAAATTATGAAATATGATAAATGCACGAATGGAATACCAGTTACTATCGTGATTTAAGCCACAGAAGGAAGATTGTCAGACAGAGTCGATTTAGCTTGAAGAACACTGATAAAATGGATTATTCTATTATAGAAGGCAAATTGAACGACACAAATTGAGTAACACAATATGCAAATCAGTGGTGCAATGCGTGCAAAATATGTTTTACTCATAGAAACACGGGAAAGAGAATCAAAGTCCCCCTAAAACCATTACCAAAACCCTCTATACCAGACCTACCCAACCAGGCGATCGCGATCTATCAGTCGATTGTGACACGAATTTTTGTCGATCGTCTACTACAAACCAAAAATCTTAAATTCTTAAAAAGAAATTGTGCAAATTAATAAAATATATTTAAGTAGAAACGGGTGAAGTAAAATTTCTTTAGGAGTTTCCAAGAGGTAATTCAAATCTTTTTGTCTTTGAAGTATATGTAAATATTTATATATTAATAGATTTATAATAATTATATATCTTGTAAAGACCAAAATGTAATCATAAAACATGTCTAGAAGCAAGAATTATTAAATGATATATATCATTATTGCTGCAACTTTCTTTTGTTTAGTCACTTAATAAATTCTTTATTTTAGTATGAAGCAGCGTTAATAGTTGATGGTCTTGAATTACTTAAAAAAGCATTGAAAGTCGCCTGTAAAGAGTACACGATTTCACACAAACTCTGGAGACCAAGTTTGTAGTCCAGTAACTAATCCAAAATACTGTGCTGATGAATTAAAACCCGCAATGACAAGGGTATGCTAAATTAATGAAACAATAATTATTTATTTATAATTTTTAGGTAAAATTTATGGGACTCACTGGTAATGTTCAATTTAACGAATCCGGTTTCAGACACAATTATAAAATTGATATAATCGAAGCAAGAGTTAAGGAGTCTTTAAAAACGGTTCTAATTAATTTGATTAATGTTCTCCTTATCCATGCATTTTTGACTGTTTTAGATTGGAAATTGGAGTACGAACCATGGTTTAAAATCCATAGCAAGAAATAAATCAGATATTTCATTAGTCAATTTCTCTAAGAATCGAACTTTAAGAGTTTCGAGTATTCTTGTTCCACCATTTCTTATGAGAGTCCTAGATAAAAATGGGAAAGACACGGGGGAATTCGAAGGATTTTGCAAAGACTTAGTGCATGAAATCGCAAAAATGTTGAATTTTACGTATAAAATTCATCAAGTGAAAGACGACCAATTTGGAGCTTTGGTCAATGATAGCTGGAATGGTATGATTGGAGAATTAATGCGTAATGTAACTAAAATAATTTGATATTTCAAATAATAACTTTTCGACAGGAAGCCGATTTGGTAGTAGCTCCTTTAACAATTACATCTAGTCGAGAAAGAGTTGTTGATTTTTCAACCCCATTTATGGAATTCGGACTTAGCGTCATGATTTTAAAACCAGATGATCGTGAGCCAGAAGCTTTCGGATTCATGAAACCACTAAGCAAGGATATTTGGATGTGCATTACATTTGCCTACTTAGGTGTCAGTGTTGTTTTATTTTTAGTGAGTCGTTTTAATCCCTATGAATGGGGTGTTGACACCCCTGTTGAAGTTGATTCAAAAGTATCGAATGAATTTACTATTTTTAATAGTTTTTGGTTTTCTCTTAGTGCATTTATGCAACAAGGTGGAGATATTTCTCCAAGGTGAATTATTCATAGAGATATCATAATTTCTTTAATCTATTTTAAATGTAGATCCTTAGCTGGGAGAATAGTTGGTGGTGTTTGGTGGTTTTTCACACTGATAATTGTCAGCTCTTACACGGCAAACTTAGCCGCATATCTTACGGTTGAGAGAATGAATAATCCTATAAAGTCTTATGAAGATTTAGCAAAGCAAAATAAGATTAGATATGGAGTAGTCAATTCAGGTTCATCCAAGGAATTTTTCTCGGTACTGATTTTTAAAAATTTCTCGTGCTATTTTATTATAAATTTTCTGTTAGAATTCTAAAATTGAAATTTTTCAAAAAATGTGGCAATATATGGAATCAAATCCGGACGTATTTGTTTCTAATATTTCAATTGGTTATGATAAGGTAAAATTTTCTAAAGGAGAATATGCTTTCATTTTGGAGTCATCAATGAATGAATATTATAATCAGCTGAAGCCTTGTACAACCACAAAGGTTAGCAATCAAGTATTTTTAATAGAGGAATGGTTCATTGAATTGTTCTTTTATGGTTATAGTGTGACCTTTCACCAGTTTAAAACAGGTATTGAAAGATAAAAATTAATTTCAGTTCAATTTAATTTGAATAACACTTTTATTTTTGGTTCTTTCAACAAATTCTAAAAATCAAAGTGTTTTAAATAAAGCATTTCAAAGTTTGAACTATTATGAACTATAATGAAATATTATAATATTATAATTAAAATAAACTATTTCCGGTTTATCGAAAAAGTAAGTAAGATGAGAATCCACCTTTAAATAGTAATAATAAATTTCAATTCTTATAAGTCTTTCTTATAAGTGTTTCTAGGAGTCGACATGGGATTTTTAAACTTAAAAAAATCTTGGTAAATCTGATATGTAAAATTCAACTGTGGGATCGATTTTTCGAAAAACATGTTAAATATCTAGGTACAAATGCTGTAGTTTCTTGATCACATCGGATCGTTCAAATGATAGAATTAAGATTTAATCTGTCTTTTTGGATTTGTCTTTTGTCTCGTCTAAATGGTAATACCATTACCACTGTTAAAACTCCGTGTTCTAGTATTGCTGTTTAGTAATATATTATTTAGTAGTTGAACAAAGGGTAGTTCAACCGTATGTTCCATAAAATGAGTCTACAGTAATGTTTATGTAAAGCATAGAAATTTCTAAGAATGATCTATAATTTTTAAAGATCGGGCCTAATCTTGACAGTGGAAAGGGTTATGGGATAGCTACTCCACCTGGCTCAAATTATCGTGACTCAATAAACTTAGCTGTATTAGAACTCAAAGAGAAAAATCGTATTCCTGAGTTTTATGAATTTTGGTGGAAAAATAAAAGTCAGTGCTTGGATTTTGTAAAATCAGAAGTGAGTGGCGGATAATTAATAATTCAACGTTTTAAAGTATTTTTAGAATGATATTTCGCAAACTTCAGTAAAATTAAGAGATATCCGAGGCTTATTTTACTTATTAACCGGTGGTTTAGCGTTAGGATTGATGCTATCTGTTTTCGAATTATTCTATAAATGTGCATTGGAATCTCGGCGTAAAAATGTTTGTAAATTGCATTCTGTAGATAGACAGCTTTCAATATACTTTAATTTAGAAACGATTTTGGTCGGTTTTCAGAATCATGATGCATCATTCGGTAGATAAAAGTCAAATGAATTCAGATATCATTGAACCATGTGTCCCACTGAGGGAGGAAGAAATAAAACCGAAAGTAGAATATTCATTTTAACATGCTACAAAATCCCAAAACCGACGATATTATGTTTTTTTAGTTGTGGCCAATATTTCCTTCGCAAAATATTGTTTTCTGTTTGAATTTTTTTATTGTAATTATCAGCATTGCTATTATAATATTTATTAAAATTTATACTTGACTTGTATATTATCTATTTTGGTGGTTCTTAAACTTTTTACTTTACGGATCACAAATTAAAAAATGTTCGGACCACCAAATAGAATTTCGACTTTTTTATGGCGAAATAACAAATAAATATATTAACTTTATTCAATTTTAAATACAAATTCAGCATAAATTTTATTTCATTGCTAATTATGAAAATAATATAATAATATTTAATATACATTTTTAATAATCAGTATTTTTGAAATATGAAAATAATTAAAAAAATTTTTATTTAATTTAGTTTTTTTTCTTTTATGCTGGAAGCATTAGTAAAATGTTGTGAGGGAAACTGCGCCAATATTGAGATTTGTTAACCCACCACACAATTTTTATTCCCCTCTTAAAAAATAATTTTTTTTTGATTTCACCGAAATCTCGGCGGATTTTAAAGATTTATAGCTTATTCGATTCGTAACAACCTATATTTCAAATTCCTTTCATCTATTTACTAGAAAAGAATTTGATAGAATTTCCCAAAACTCTTCTCTTGCGATTTTAAAGATCTACATCTCACGTAATTCACAAGAATCCCTTCTAAAAACATTTTCTATCCATTTACTAAAAAGAAATCCTTTTTCTTTTACAAAGTCTATAAATTTCTCTTTCGGATTCCAAAGATTTATTGGTTATTTGATTAGCAAAAATCACCCTCAACAAATAGCTAACATCGATTTACACCATATGAAATAATTAAATAAATCAATAAAAATTTATTAAAACACAAATTAATTTATTTATTAAAAAATAAAACAAACTATATTTTTGTAACCATATTATGATTTTACTAGAATATTGTTAAAGTACTATTATTTTTTAAAGAGTAATCCGGTTACTTATTGAACGCACAACGTAAATACTTTAATTAACTTAAAACAAGTATGGTGAATGGAAAAATTGTAAAGAAATTTTCAGCGAAAACACTTGGGACTTTATTTGTTAAATACTTTGCAAATATTTAGTATTTAGCTATGAATTAAAAATAGTTCCTGTGAAATTATATCGTTTTATTAGGTTGTGATGAATGTTATTGCACAGTAATTTATGTTTTAGAACCAGTTTTTATTAATTATCTACGGTTTTATTAATGGTTAATGATCAATTAGGTGTTTATTTACTTGGTTTTGACAATGAAATATTTGAAATCTTTAGAATTAATTGATATCAATGGTTATTGCATTAAATTATTTTTATTTAAGAAGTTATTTTATTCATTGTGGGGATATCGTTGACAAAACTTGAGAAAAGAGTTGGAAAACAACTAAAGAAAATTGATCTTTATTGAAGGAAATTTATGATTTTAATCAGATTTCTAGAAATTAAATCGGTTGAATATAAGTTAATCTATTGAAGGAATATTGTTATCGGATGGATAAATCTTTCAATGATATTTTGCTAAATCGCCTTTGCTAAATATTATTATTTTAAATGATTAAATTAACCAATATTCATAAATTGATCGCACAAATTATCCATGTTTTGGTTACTCAAACATCTTAACCTATGTATTTCTCGCAAAGATATATTACGCCCAATGATCATCTCATTAAATTAGAAAAGAATTGTTATTTCTAAGCACCTTAATTGGTTAAATGATAACCATATTTATATTATGACTCCTTTAAATATTTTTGCCTCAAACAAATTTACTCCAAATGATAAAGAATTTAAAATTATCAATGAATAATGACCATGTATTTCTCACGAAGGTATATTAACAAACATTAGATGAATAAATTACCTTTTGCTTGAAATGTCTAAAAAGTTAACCAATAAATAAGTCGCTCGAAATAAGAATTCGGTAAGTTACATTTAAAATATTCACGAATTTCTGATCATCTCACTAAATTACCTAAGAATTTCTAACTGATTAATAATTAATATACCCTTGCGACATGTTGAATGTGACCAGTACCCTGGTGACCATTACCCATAGAGGGACAGAATATCTTGTCGGATAAACTCAGACTATATGGTCTTTATTGATATGTCAAAATACTGTTATTTATAAATTAACTAAAAAATACTCAAAAATACTATATTATTTTACTGAAAGATACCTTAAATGTTTTTAATATACCTATTTCTAAAATAAATCGACAGCTCAGGCCAACAATATGTATTGATGCAAGATGTAGTATTATAAACCACCCATTGCTAATTTATTTCCAGTATCATGCCCCTCAAAAAGGCCATGAGTGTTTTAACAAAACTGAGCTAAAAGAAACTGGAACTGAAACTTTCCAGATAACAAGATAACAACTTACCTGAATGTTTTGAACAAAAATGAGCTATTTAATTATTGAATTCGTTGTTTTCTGCCTGGAAATACTAACAGAATATTTTTTAATCCAAAGAATCTTCATTATAAATTTTTGAATTTAAAAAATTAAATGAAGTATTATTAAATTAATTATTAAATACATAAAATTATAATATTATAATATTATATAAAATTATATTATATAATAATATTAATGTTTAAATAACTAAATTTAAATTATTTAAATATATTTCTGATATAACTTTATTTCTTTCGTTTTAGTATCCATATTGTTCAAGTAAGTAAATAAAGAATTTACTACAATATTTTAATTGTTTACCTTAGTAATGAAGAAAATGAATTATTAGATTATGAAGAAGATGAACCAGACAAAATGGTGAAGCATTAAAGGAGTTATGTTTTATAATTCTGGATTTAGAGATTTCTTATTAAAACCTGAATTATTGGATCATAAAGAAGATGAACCAGACAAAATGGTGAAACACTAAAGGAAGTTAAGTGTTATAAAGATTTAGAGATTTCTTAAATGAATTAGCTGATTGTGGGTGTCCTTCAACATAAATGTTTACTTATCAGACTTAAAGTATGTAAACAAAAATTTCTTTCAACGAATGTCAAGCAAAATCTGGAATGGAAAAAACCGATGTTTTAGCAATTCTCCAGTAATTAGATATTGTCAAGTACTCGTCATACCTGAAGTTCAAAGAATATGAAAGATTATTATTAATGTAATGTCGAATATTAGTGTAAGACTTGAATTAATTCCTTATTGTTAATATAGTATTTTTTACGGTGGGAATTGATAAGAAATGATTATGAAAGTATACCACAAATAATATTTGCCTATTAGATTTAGTCAGGCAGAATTTAATTTATCAAGTATGTGACGATAAAATGTTAGATGACGTAAGTTAATTGCACTTTATTTTAAATCAATACAAATTTTAGCAATGAGCGTTGACGCGCATCAGAAACAAGTCACTAAGCAAAGAAATACGTCCAATTTGCAAAAGAAATTATGTATTCCATGAAATCACGATCAAATGCCCGATGGAGATAATAATTTTGAGAAAATAATGAT
>CAUHTR010006376.1:0-15201 GCA_959609185.1 Schmidtea polychroa
AAAATTTGCCTAAATAAAATCATTAAAACACAACAGTACCTTTACGACCAGTACCCTTACGAGCAGTACCAATTGTGAACAGTACCCATAGAGGGAGAAAATATCTTGTCGGATAAACTCAGAGTATATATAATAAAACGAATTAACAATAACTCCATCAAATTGAATCAGTCAAATTAACACAAATTTTGATAAAAAATCTTATTCTAAAATGGTAAGAAGCGTAAAGTCGAAAGATAATTTTAATAACACAGAGTTATCATGTTATAATGGCTATAATTAGTTGAATCGATGAAGAATTATGATCAATCAATGAGATATTATCATCTCTAGGTAGGTATTTGATGGTAAATGTGGTGAAATATTTGTAGAAAATATTGATTTTAGTAAATTTTGATTTTTTAATGGGTTCTTACTACATGAATTTAGATACTAAATTATTTCAATGGAAGGATGTCTGTAACAATTAAATAAAATTCATATTTTGAAGAATTTTCTATGGATTTTAAGAGAATTGATATATTAAAGGTCTGATATATTAAAGTCGGTTGGTTAAGATGGTAATAGATGATTTTTAAGGGGGTGTTTAAAATGATAGAAATATTTGGTGAGGGATCAGTTAAGGTGGAAATGTTTGAAATCTCTATTTAAATCGACAATGTTCTTATTGGTAAAATTTTAAAGGGAAATAGTCAGTATTTAGCTATGAATTAATAATAGTTCCTGTGAAATTATATCGTTTATTAGGTTGTGATGAATGTTATTGCACAGTAATTTATGTTTTAGAACCAGTTTTTTATTAATTATCCACTGTTTTATTAATGGTTAATGATCAATTTACTTGGTTTTCACAATGAAATATTTGAAATCTTTAGAATTAATTGATATCAAAGGTTATTGCTTTAAATTATTTTACTTAAGAAGTTATTTTATTCATTGTGGGGACATCAGTGACAAATCTTGAGAAATATTGACTTAAAAGTTGAAAATCGACAACAGCTAAAGAAAATTGATCTTTATTGAAGGAATTTTATGATTTTAATTAGATTTCTAGAAATTAAATCGGTTGAATATTAAAGGTAAAATCTATTGAAGGAATATTATTATTGGATGGATAAATCTTTCAATGATATTTTGCTAAATTACCTTTGCTAAATATTATTTTAAATGACTAAAAATGACAAAGTTAACCAATATTCTTAAATTATTTGCATAAAATATCCCTGTTTTGGTTACTCAAAAATCCCTATTTAAAAAGGTTAACCATATATTTCTCACAAAGATATATTACACCCAATGATCATCTCATTAAATTAGAAAAGAATTATAACTCTATATTTCTAACTAATAAGCCCCTTAATTGGTTAAATGATAACCGTATTTCTACTCCTTTAATTATTTTTGCCTCAAACAAATTTACTCCAAATGATAAAGAATTTAAAATTATCAATGAATAATGACCATGTTTTTCTCATATTATTAACTATTGTAACGAACATTAGATGAATAAATTAATTTTTGCTTTAAATGACTACAAAGTTAACCAATAAATTAGTTGCTCTAAATAAGTGTAAAGTTACATTTAAAATATTCACGATCATCTCACTAAATTATCTAAGAATTTCTAAATGATTAATATTGCGACATGTTGAATGTGACCATTACCCTTGCTATCAATACCCATAGGGGGACAGAATATTTTGTCGGATAAACTCGGAGTATATGGTCTTTATTGATATATCAAAATACTGTTATTTATAAATCAACTAAAAAATACTCAAAAATACTATATTATTTTACTGAATGATACCGTAAATGTTTTTAATATACCTATTTCTAAATAAATCGACAGCTCAGACCAACAACATGTATGGATGACCACCCATTGTTAATTTATTTCCAGTGTAACATCTTTCAAGAATACCGTGAGTATTTTAACAAAACTGAGCTAAAAGAAACTTTTCAGATATCAACTCTCCTGAATGCTTTGAACAAAAATGAGCGAAATTGAGAACAGTCTGATAACTGAAGCAAACGATTAGATGGCGATTAACTTCTGGCCACAACCCTAGCAACATGAAAATTAAGATTTTAAATATTGAATTCGTTGTTTTCTGCCTGGAAATACTAACAGATTATTTTTTAATTCAAAAAATCTTCATTATAAATTTTTGAATTTAAAAAATTAAATGAAAGATATATTAAATTTAGAATACATAAAATTATAATATTATATAAAATTATATAAAATTATACTATATAATAATATTAATGTTTAAATATGCTTAAATAACTAAAGTGTTTAAATATGTTTAAATAACTAAATTTAAATTATTTAAATATAATTATGATATAACTTTATTTCTTTCGTTTTAGTATCCATAAAGTAAGTAAATAAAGAATTTACTAAAATATTTTAATTGTTTTCCTTAGTAATGAAGAAAATGAATTATATGATTATGAAGAAGATGAACTAAATGGTGAAACACTAAAGAGTTATAGTTTTTAGATTTAGAGATTTCTTATTAAACATGAATTATATGATTATGAAGAAGATGAACCAGACAAAATGGTGAAACATTGCTATGTTCTGGATTTTTTAAATGAATTAGCTGATTGTGGGTGTCCTTCAACATGAATGTTTACTTAAATTATGTAAACTTTCAACGAATGTCAAGAAAAATGGGAAAACCGATGTTTTAGCAATTAGATATCGTCATACCTGAAGAATATTATTATTAATGTAAGACATGAATTAATTCTTTAAAATATATATATATTATATTTAGGTATCTGTGTTTTATGGTGGGAAATGATATTGATAAAGTATACCACAAATAACAGTTGCCTAATTTATCAAGCCTGTGATGATAAAATGTTAGATAATGTAAGTTAATTGCTTTTAAATCAATATAAATTTTAGCAATGATAGTTGACGCAGCAACAGAAACTAAGAAATACGTACAATTTGCAAGATGTATTCCATGAAATCACTATCAAATGGCTCGATGGAGATGATATTTTGAGATAGATTACCATCAGAAGAGCGAGAAACCTTTTGTAAATTAAATATAATAGGGTTGGGTGGGTCCTCTTAATCCCTTAATTAATATATATTTACAAGCTGATCGTCGTGGTGGGCGGTTGTAATCCAACTAGTGGGAGGCCTCTGTAAATATATATTTGTGTTAGTGAAAACATTAATTAATTTGGTTATAGTGCCAATGACGCATGTATTTTGAAATTATACGTTTCGAATGTGCTGGTAGTTGACTACCCATGCTAGGCGTAATGTTCCGTACGGAAAGCTATAATGCCCAGGTGCTTCTGACCCCACTTGGGGGAGGCACAGACGACCCTTGTGGACGCGAACAAATATCCACCGTGTCTTTCAGGCACAGATATTTGGTCACTGCTCATTAGGCCTGGCAATAATAAATGCATAAACTTTGCCTTGTCCTCTCTTGTCTTGATTTTTATAGTTTAAATAAATATTAAAAAATAGTATGTGTGATAAGTTTTATTTACTAACCTTAATTAATTTACCCTTGCGACATGTTGAGTGTGAGTAGTACCCTTGCTAACAATACCTATAGGGGGACAGAATATCTTGTCGGATAGACTCTAACTATACACCCATGTTAAACAAGGTATGTGTATATAGAATGTATGTATAAAATTATCGCTCCTTATTGACAACTTCCTGTAGAGGCAACACAGAATATTGCAAACATATAATAATTCTCTACCCCATAACTTAGTGTGTAAAAAGTATTTTAGGTTTTTGACTAATAATAATAATAATAATAATATTGTTAATAATAATAAAGTTTAATGGGTTGTATATGTGTGTAAAAAATATTTTAGGTTTTTCACTAATATTTGCAATAATAATTGTTAATGGGTTGTGTGTGTATAAAAATATTTTAGGTTTTCACTAATAATAATAACTCCCGCGCGTGTTAATACTTTGAAAGAAAATATTGAAAATTCAAAAAATAATAATAATATTTATGCAAAGCATGTGCAATAATTATGTCTTTGTTAAATAGGTCAACTTTAGTGTCAAAATAAGATTTTTAAATATATTTAAATTTTTAAATACCGCAACGTAATATATTTAAAAAGTATGATGAGTCAGGTGTGTCTTTGTTATGTAATATGTCTTTGTTATATAAAATTGAATATAAAGACTGGGATAGCTGGTTTGTAAATATTTCAATACAGGGATATAAAATAGTTGAGAAAGATTTCATATCACCGATTTGGAAATTAGATAGTACTCGAATTTCTCTGGGATTTTAATAAATGTTTAGTTTTTAATACATCTTTTAATATGTCTTTTAATATAATTATTTACTATGAGTTAAGTATAGATGAATAATTTTTATTTTTTAAAGTTGAAAATATGTGTGTGTATGTAAAAGTTGGCTGAAAAATACATTGTTTAAGGTGTTATGATTATGAATTTGAAGTAAATATTGATGTCATTTTATAGAGATTAAAATTCTATCTATATATTGTTTGAGTGAAAATATCTCAATTTGTTTAAAAAGATGTGTAAATTTAAAAATCGTGTACTAAAAATGAAATTTCAGAATTTTGATTACATCATAGTCTCATTTAACAGAGATTTAAATTTTAGGTATAATGACATAAAAAATTCTTATAAAAAATTAAAATCAATGACGTAATCCACGTTTTAAAAAATTTAAATTATTACGTATTCGAAGATTAAAACAAAAAATAAAAATTATTACGTAATTGATAATTAAAACAAAAAATAAAATTATTACGTAATCGATGATTAAAACAAAAATTAAAATTATTACGTAATCGATGATTAAAACAAAAAATAAAATTATTACGTAATTGATGATTAAAACAAAACTAAAATTATTACGTAATCAATAATTAAAACAAAAATTTAAATTAAAAAAAAAAAAAATTATGGGGGGGGGGTCTTTTAAAAAAATTTTAAAAAAAAAATAGGGGGGGGGGTATCTGGATCTAGAGTGCACATGGATCTAGAGTGCACATAACTATCTACTTAAACGTTATCATGGCAGAATGCCGAGAGAAATTGGAGAGAAGTGGAGGAACAAAACTATTAACCATGAGCTGATAAGAAAATATTAGGTCAAGTCAGATGAACTGGAGGAGAGACTATTGTGTGCGGACAAAGATTATTAATAAGAGCACGTCAAACCCTATAAGGATGTAGAGTATGCCATGGAGGTACTACACGACTTGTAACAAGAAAAGCAGAAGTTAAAGAGAGAACCACAGCAAGAATCAGACACCTCCCAGATGACAATAATAATAAGAATCTTAGAAGAAATAAAGCAGCGAATAATGATGTTTGTCAACGAATGTCCGAGCAACTATGAAGCAAAGACGCTCGAAGAAATAAAGGAAAGGGTAAATAACGCATTCAAGGAAAAGCCAATTACTCAAGATGAAATAATAAAAACATTGAGAGAGATATAGATGGAAATAATAACAACTATTGACCAAATCCCGAGGAACCATGAGACAATGACCAAAACTTTAGAAGGAATAAAGAGGAGAATATCAACTACCTTTAACGAAGACTTCGCATACTAAAATGTCCTAATAAAGATGCTCACAGAAATCTGGAAAGGAGTAATAACGACAGTCAACAAAACCCTACACACTAAATCAAGTAACCTCGAAGAAGAATTCAAATCGACGGAGATAATCCAACTAATGAAAACAGTGAGCATGTTGCGAGAGATAAAAAAGGAAGTGACAATCAAAACAAGGTCAGCAGAGAAAAAAAAAATTTTTTGAATGTAAAGAAAACCCCGAATCCATAACAGTACTGATCCTGTTAGCAGCGAATCTCATGATAAATAACAATACTGAGCTTGATAGCCCTTAAACCCACTAAAATCCATGAAAGCACCAAAACTCTCAAGTTGAAAGAACAATTCCGAAGCATTCGCATTCTAATAGAAGAACCAATACCCAGAAACCAAATCTATCAAATCTATCAAATTTATCTTCTAAAACCTTCAAAACTAGAGCCGTCATCGAGATGAGATCCCAAACAACCGAGTGTTTAAATCCTGATATAAACCGACAATGATCCTGATATAATCTGACAACGATCTTGAGTTGATTGACAATGTTCTTATTATGTGTTGACAATGATCCTGATTCGATTGACAATGATCTGAAAATGATCTAGATATGATTTAACAATGATCCTGACTATTATTGTGATTTGATGCCAATATTATATATTACTTTGATATTATTTGAGCATAACAATTTGATTAAATTTTGTGTGGACCGACCGTGGTCTTCTTTCTCTTCATTTTTAAACCAATCTGTTACATGTAGCGTATCAGTAGAAACTTTTTATGTATGTGGGTATTGAGGTCACGACCCTGTAGCTCGTGGACCCAATTACATGTAGGCACTTGTAATACAGTGCAACCAATTCTGTCTAATTATATCTTGAACTTTTGATTAAATTGCGGGTCGCAATTTTATGGGCCCCCGAGTGTTTTATGTTGGGCTAGAACTGATTTCTAGACCCAAAGTTGGGAATGGGACGAAATGTGTCAGTACACAACACGCATACCCAGCATTAAGTTTACTTAAATAAAAATATATAAAACACCAAGTAAACAATGATAATAGAGAGATAATATACCCAAAAATAAAACATCTGAATTAAAAATAAAATAAAACACGAGCAAGAAGTATCACACGAAAACTTACTCAAATATAACCGAAAGACATAAAACAACAAAAAACAAATTCGAATAAAGGCGATTAGTAAAAATTAAAAAAGAAAATTAAAGAAAATCTTCATAAAATCTTACGTAAAGAAAATTATATCGATATTTTGAATAAAAATCCAGAACAATTCATAAAAATGGCGAAATCCATCATGACGGCCAAACGACCCAATAAAATTTATAAAAAATAAATATTTTAGTTTAAAAAATAAATATTTTAGAAAAGAAATCATAAAAAACAATTTAAAAATAAGAAATAGATTAAATTTAGCATGGAATGTTCTGGAAATGCTGAAATCCATCATGGAGGCAAATTTAATAAAAAATAATTCGAAAATAAAATTTCAAAAATAAAAACAAAAATTCTTACTGAAAAATCGCCATCAAAATCGATAAAAATTAAAAATCGAATGTTCGAGAATTAAAATAATCTGAATTTGTTTTACTGCATCAATGCACGCATGTATACTTACACGTCAAACAGAGGCTATATAAACTAACACATTTCGTCACTTTTTAAGCAAGGAAAAAATGCTAATGCTTACTCTTATGCCAAATTTTTGATTTTGATTTTTCTGAGATTGTAAGTAAGGACGATTTCATTGTGAATTATAAATTATTATTATTGAAACCTTGTTTTCATTATTTCTATTTAATTATAGAGGTGTAGATTTGAATGAGATCGTCGGTTATCAATGATTTTGAAGCGAGATCCCAGCCAACCCTGCACCTATGCACTTTATCATTGCACAGTTCATAATGATTTCGGGTCCTCGACCCTACATGCACTAAAGTCATAATCTTAACCAGAGGTCGCCACGAACTATTGGTGTTTAACCATGAGTAGGGCGTATAAATCCTTCTTGGTAGTTGGCATAGTCACAGGGACTATGCGGACGAAATAATTATGGGAAATTAATTGTGGATACATATTACAATAGGGCCTATCGTACCGTACTCAGTGTAGTCGGGAAAGTAGGTAAATTTTAATTAAATCGACCTTTTCGTTAACTTACATACCTAAATTAACACTTAAATTATACTATTTTGCACACAACATTAGGAACTGATAAACGGGGAATATCCCCTGACTCAAATTTCACACAATACAACATGCTAGTGTAGCTGGTTATTTCTAAACGAATCCCTCTTAAACTATAAATTCAATGTGAACCTAAGAAACTAATTAACTCAAACTAACAGGGAGATCCCTGCGCAAAATTTTTTTTTGCAATTAAAGACTTAAACATTTTGAACCATTCCCTGTAAGAATACTGCAACCTAAAGTTCATGCGATGAGTAGGACCTAAGATGATATAATCTCAATCGCACTGGTAAGCGAACTAATATCTATAGATGCCCACAAAATAACCTATTTTGATGCAAACTAAATTTCTCTATCGTAATGGTCTTGGTATGCGCAAATTCCCGTAGACATATTGATAAAGTCTCTTTATCTATAAACTACTAATATTATATCTATAACTTATAAGTTCGGGCAACATCTTCACATTATTCTACACTAAATTGAATAGACTCTAAACTAACTATAAAAATACAAATCGTAAACCCCTAAAAGTATAAATTATCCTCTCAATTTCATAAAAATGTGAATTGTACTTATAGATTTAATTTCTTCAAAATATAAATTATGATTAGGTATAAAGGTATAAATTATAAATTTAATTTCTTGAAATTATAAATTACAAATTTGTATTGACGATAAAAATTATAAATTATAACTCTAAGTTAATTATAAAAGTATAAATTATAAAATTTTATTAGCTTTAGAAATATAAACTATAAATTTAACTTCATAAAAATATAAATTATAAAATTATATTGGCTTTAAAATATAAACTATAAATTTAACTTAACTTCATAAAATATAAATTATAAACTTAAAAGTATAAATTATAAAATTATATTAGCTTTAGAAATATAAACTATAAATTGAACTTCACCAAATATAAATTATGAACTTAAAAGTATAAATTATAAAATTATATTAGCTTTAAAATATAAACCATAAAATTAGCTTCATAAAAATATAAATTATAAACTTAAAAATATAAATTATAAAATTATATTAGCTTTAGAAATATAAACTATAAATTGAACTTCACCAAACATAAATTATAAACTTAAAAGTATAAATTATAAAATTATATTAGCTTTAAAATATAAACCATAAAATTAACTTCATAAAAATATAAATTATAAACTTAAAAATACAAATTATAAAATTATATTAGCTTTAGAAATATAAACTATAAATTGAACTTCACCAAATATAAATTATAAACTTAAAAGTATAAATTATAAAATTATATCAGTTCTAAAATATAAACTATAAATTTAACTTCATAAAAAGATAAATTATAAAATTATATTAGCTTTAAAATATAAACTATAAATTTAACTTAACTTAGATTGCCTTTAACATCATAGTTGAAAATTTTTCATCAAAGACCCCCATAAACCATATAGTCATCAACTACCACCTAAATATACTAAATTAGCTTATCTTAATATATATTTAACTTATATTATATTTTAAAATATAAATTGAAAATTTTCATAAATGACCCCCCTTCAAATCATGTAGCCATTAACTATTCCTTAGGTATACTGAATTGTATCATTTTCGTATAGAGTCAAATTATATTTCAAACCAAAAAAAAAATAATAATTCCATAAATTTTCGTAAATGATCCCCCCCATATGTAGTAATCTTATAAAAATATAAATTTACATTATTATTATTATTATTATCGTTATTATTATTATTATTATTATTATTATTATTATTATTATTATTATTATTATTATTATTATTATTATTATTATTATTATTATTATTATTATTAGCACTGTTACCAGTAACATTATCACTCTTACTATTATTATCACTATTATCATTATTATTATTATTATTATATTATTAAAATAATTATCTTTATTTCATAAAAATAAAATTATAAAACAAATTATTGATTTTGGGATTCCCCTATCTCTAAATTTAGTTTCAATGGCCCTATCTTCCAATAAAATTACGGAAAATCACTAAAATCTATTTTTAGTAACACCCCCCCCCCCGGAAAACGACATCAATAGTATTAATTTAAATTATATCCATATATAGGTATGTGTGTATATATATATGTGTATATGTGTATATATGTGTGTGTGTATATATATATATATATATATAGGTGTGGATGGGTGTATGTATATATAGATTTATAAAATAACCTTATAAAAATATGACCACCCTTCCCCATAAAGACCCCAAGTTCTATAATAACAGGAATTAAGGTTAATTCTAGTCGTCCTATAATCCTAAAATTTTTTTTTGATTTTGCATGTATTATTATTCTCATTATTACCCTTAGTGTTATTACTATTACTACGATTATTATCATCATTATTATTATTATTACTATTATTATTATTACAGTTATCAATGTTATTATTATTATTATTATACATAGAATAAGAATGAATGAATAAAAAGAATATATACAAATAAAATAAATATTCAGTTAGATTAATTTTCAAAAAATATTATAATCTGATTACATTAAAAATTGATACGGTGCGTAGCAAAATTCACAAAACCAATCAAACTGACAATTGGGAAATTTACGAAATCTTCCAAACCAGCAAGAACACCAATAATAGTACCATTGATAACTGATGAACATTTCAAAAAACGGACAATTTCTTCCTGTGATTTCACAACAACGCTGCGAGAAACCTTTAACTTATCTTCATGAACAAAGCCAGGCGAATGAGAAACGTAAAATACCCAGTTCAAATGCAAAATAATACAAGAAATAATTTTCACCAATCTACCAAAATAGCCACAGCGAGTGAATAGAACCTAAAAAAGGGAACAATTCCTGCTAACTTGTACCTGAAACATTAGTGAAAATAGATGTAACAATATAAATTACCAAACTGAATGAGGATAAGTGTGGATTGTGCCACTGCTAACTGCCGCAACTGAGGAAGAAGCAAGCATTTCGAAAACAAAGTTCGTTGCTAGTGCTTCTTTCTCAGCGAGGTCGCATACAGTGGCAATTGCATACATAATTACTTGAAAATTTAATTCCTGAATAAATATAAAAATTTAAATTCACCGCTTTGAGGTGATAAGTAAATGACTATCACGTCATCATTTAAAACGAATATTTAATAATATAATAATTAATAATTAATAAAGATTTATTACTTTAATTTATTATAAAATTTTAATTTTGCACTAACTTAATTTATTAATTTGGGTTAAAGATTTATTACTTTAATTTATTATAAAATTTTAATTTTTCCGATGGAATATTAGTTTTAGGCTAAATTAATATAAGATTAAAATTTAGACTAGTTGCAAATTTTCGTGGAATGGTGTGATAAGGCGGTCTAGGTAGCTTGTCGGGATAGGTTGACAGAGTGGACCAGACGCGATGAGCATTTAAACCATAATTAAGTAGGGCAATGGACAACTTTAGGTAACGAATCTCATTTAGATGTCAGACGCAAGGAGATCCAACGAAGACGGAAAAGTTGACCCATCTTCAGGGAAGGTAGGACAGATTGACCCATGAATAATGATGATTTGTACGAATGGTGGGGTGGGCTGACACCGTGGAAGAATAAAAGACACGTTAACAGGTTATCGGTAGCACTATCCGACGACAGGGACCATGTAAAGCGGACATAAACCTTCTATCGGCAGTCCGTGAACCCAAAGGAGTGTTCGACAATTACAGTGCAAGTAGTGCGCTCACTTTTTGCGAGCACTCACCCTCTTGATACAGTACCAACGTTGATCGCTCAACGGGTATCAAGCGGTAAACAATGTTGTATCTTGGGTTACGCTGGTAACAGCACTAAAGAGCAAAATATTTGATCATCAGTAACCCACCAAGTGTTAGATTTGTCTAAACTACGGATGTACCGACTTCAGTATGTGGAATTGGCTAAATATAGGACGAATTTAAATGTGATATAAATATCGTAGCCGGTGACTCTGACTCCTTTTTTCTTGAGGTTAGGCATTGTAAGCTTGACGCTCTTCTACCGACAATGATTCGTGACAATCTTCTAGAAACTACCAACTGTGACCCAGTACATACCTTATACTCGAGAAACATTGATTCTGTGATAGGTAAGTTTAAAGATGAAAGTAAAGGTCTCGGGTATAAGGAATGGGTATTCTTAAGACCCAAGTGTTATAATTTGTTAGGGGCTAAAGATAATTTGAAACGCAAAGGGAGCCAAATTGATAGGGACTGAAATTGGGCATCAGTCATATTTCGACTGCTTCAACAACAGCGTAGTATATTCTGTGCCACAAAGTAGAATAGGGACGCCAACCACCAGCTTCTTACGTTTAGAAATATCAATATTGCATCGTCAGACAACGACGACAAACCATTATGGGTAGTTAAAAATTCCAGTCTCGCATTTGGGCATTATTTAGGAATAGATACATTAGATGTTGACCAAGTATTTTCAGAAATTGGTCCACTATTCGGAGGCCTAAGTCCAGATTTCAATGATGATGACAAGGATGACAATGATATTGATATAGATGACGTATTGTTATCAAATTGACCTGTGATTTAATATATCTTTTTTAAAATTACTTTAAATGTCTTAATTTATTATCATTTTTATGATGTGAAAACTAATAATAATTATAATAATAAAACTAATAATAATAATAATAATAATAATAATAATAATAATAATAATAATAATAATAATAATAATAATAATAATAATAATAATAATAATAATAATAATAATAATAATAATAATAATAATAATAATAATAATAATAATAATAATAATAATAATAATAATAATAATGATAATAATAATAATAATAATAATAATAATAATAATAATAAAACAATAAAATGATAATTTAAGCCTTTTGCTGCAAATAATGTATTTAATGAAAGAATTTTCGACTATACGATAGTCCTTGAGATTGACAAGGACTATCGTATAGTCGAAAATTCTTTCATTAAATACATTATTTGCAGCAAAAGGCTTAAATTATCATTTTATTGTTTTAAATAATAAATGCTGCTACCAAGCAATCATCATTTTATAATAATAATAATAATAATAATAATAATAATAATAATAATAATAATAATAATAATAATAATAATAATAATAATAATAATAATAATAATAATAATAATAATAATAATAATAATAATAATAATAATAATAATAATAATAATAATAATAATAATAATAATAATAATAATAATAATAATAATAATAATAATAATATTAATAATAATAATAATAATATTGTTGGGTATTTAATGCAAGTCGGTATTATTGTCTGACTCCTTTGTGTTCTTTTTAAAATAAATAAACGGCCCAACACAAAATCTTTATTTAAGATCGATATAGTTACACTTTAGTTACACTTTTATTTAATTCAACTACACTTGATACAACCCTTTTTGGTCTGTACTTTTCAATAGACTATCAATCTCATGCAGGGATAAATCTTCCTACGGGAGATGTCCCTTTCTAGTACGTTCGATTTAAATTATTTATTTTCTACTAACTTCAACGTTTTCTGATCGGTCTCGCTGAACTTCTTGTTTTCTTTTTCTTCGACCAACTTGCAATTCTGTTTTCTTGCCGGTTGCTTTTATACACATTTTATAATTGATTTTACTTTGACAAATTAGTCTGGATCTAACTTCCCCCCTTCGGGCTTCCTCTTGCAGCTCTAATTTGCTTTAAGGAAATTGCCCCGTTTTCTTTGACGGCTCGCTTCAATTTGATTTTATTCGGCTAATTTAATTGCCTTTCCTTATTTGATGGGTAATTCAGATTTTCTCAAATCGCTCGGGTTTTCCATTGTCTCGGGTTTCCCATTAACTCGGGTTCTCCATTAGCTCAGGTTTTCCATTAGTTCGGGTTTTAATTAATTTTTGTTTTTTGTAATTTATTCCTTCTAGGGACCCCCCTTGATTTTATTTTATTATAGTTGAACTCGTCTCATTATTTAGCATCCCCCATACCAGTTTCCCCCGGAAATTCATTTTTTTTATTTTTTCGAATTTTTAATTAATATTTTGTACTTTAAATTTTTACTGTGAATTTGGTGTTTTTATTGATTTTTCACTTCATTTTTGTGCCTCTCCTGTTGAACCCCAAAAATATTAATGTAAATAAATATTTTACGTCCAAAGTATTGATTATTTAATGTTTTCCCCTTTGGGCTGAACATGAAAATTCCGATCGGGTAGAATAATATGAAGAGAAGATTCATTTTGTTTATCATGTATATTGAGAGATGTAGAAGATACAAGTAGAATTTTCTATGTCACTAATCAAAATAAACTAACAGTTTTGAAGAATTATTTCCCAAATTTAAAATAAATAAAATATTCAATCCAATTATCAGAATATTTTCCTGGCAATATCTTCTGTCATTATTGTAATCATTCTAATTGTGCTTACAAAAACTGTTTAATTGCTTTGTTAGATGATTTAAAAAATTAATAAATTTTTGATAAACTTTGTATTATTACTCATATACATTATACAGTTTAAAATATTGCTTTTCTTACACAGTTACATTGTATTTGTTTCTCATATGATACACATCGTGTTCGTACGTGCGTGCTAGGAAGCTAATTAGACAAATAAATATTACAAATCTGCTACTTACCATAGAAAATTAAGGAAAGTAATTTATTTATATAAGTCATAAATACATAAATTTTCTTAAACTTAGCTTAAAATACTCGTAGTCTCCAATTTTATATTGATAAAAAAGTATATCACTGGCCTTAATCTTAAAAGAAATTTTAGAAAGAAATATAAAAATAAAATAATTAGAAAGAAATATAAAAATAAAATTTTTACAATATTTTTTAAAAATGACAACAATCTACTAAAACAAATTCACTCAAATAAAAAATATGTCAAGGAATAAAATATACAATTTTTTATATTTATAAATTGTACTTATGATAAAAATCAAAAAATGTTACCATATTATTTTTATTCTATATGTAAATTTTTGTTGATACCCCCCTCCTTCAAAGTTGTCCTGCTTTGCCCATCTAAAATTCTGGTCACCTTAGTTTAAATGCATATATAATAATGTTCTTTTAGATTGTCAAGGACTATCTTATAGTCGAAAATTTTTTTCATTAAATACATTATTCCCACCAAAAGGCTTATATTATCACTTTATTGTTCCTCTAGATTGTGTGTCTATGTGAACATATAATTACGAAATGTTTAAAATTTTTATTTTGCAATGTGTATAAGTTTTACTTCCAATGTATTCAAGTTATATTTCACAATATATGTGTGCAAGTAATACAATTACTCTCAATTTCTATTAGACACGGTATTTTTTATTATAGAGATT
>CAUHTR010006378.1:0-19183 GCA_959609185.1 Schmidtea polychroa
AATTTAACCAACATGTTAGGATTTTTATGTAACAACGCAAACTTCATTCAGTTAGAACAATAAATTAACCAAAGAGCGTTCTCAAAAAGTATTGACGTATTAAAGTCGATGTTTATATGGACAATACTAGAAATATAGACCTTAAAGCAATTGGCTATTAACCAATTTAAGCCTTTGTCCTATAATGGGTTAAATGTAAAAAGTCCTATTAATAGACGAGAAACATTTCTATTGAAGACAACAATTTAAATAAACATTCAACAAATTATAAGTCATTGATCATTAAATTACAAAACTATCGATAAAGTATCATAAACATATATAGGATAAACTTCCAAAAACTTTTAATTTAAAATTATTTCAAGTATTATAATCTCTTCTTTCTAGTTTTGACAGCTGCAAACTAGGAAATCACATCTTCAAAATTAATACTCTGTGTTTCCGCGTGTTCAATTGTTAACATAGCAAGCTTGTTTAGCCTCGTGTTGCTCATTGTTGACCGTAAATAGTTTTTGATTAATTTTAACTTACTAAAGCTCCTCTCGCACGAAGCAACAGATGGGAAAATTGTCATAAATGACTTAAGTGTGACAATAAGATTTGGAAGAGATTCTGGATTTTCCACAATGAATTTCAAAAAGTCTATGAATACCCAATCAGGCACTGCTTAGTCTAACCATGACCACTGAAAAGGGAACTGATGAAGCAAAATTCTTCTGGGCATTGATTTGTCAGAGCCTGTGTCTCTTACAATATTTTAAACACAAACGCTAGAAAAGCATTAATATAAGTTATTTATTGATGCTTTATTCTAATTTGTCAAAAAGTAGTGTATTTATTATAAGGATAAAAATATATGCACACACAAATATTATTTTCGACACTTAAATTTAGAAAATGCACACACAAATTTAGTAAGTGCTTTTACATCATTAATGACGACTACTTTAAATTTTATAAATTTAATTAAATTGAATTGATATTGAAAACAAGTAATTTAAGTGGGAAGAAAGGATTGAGTATTTAACATTTGTACCAGCTGATTTCGACAGTGAGTTGTTAGAGAACAAGAGAAACAAGATCATGTCCAATTTTGACAAATTCAACTCGTTGAAGGAATTTTATGCAAAAAATATTATACTAAAAGTCAATCGTGGATTTGAAAGTTGGAAAGCTGTTATCTGTTCAAGCTGGAATTTTATTAAAACCAATAAATGCGTTTACGTCTATCTATATCTGAAAGAGAAAGGAAAGTTGGCTTTAATCAATGTGAATCTGCTTAGTGAAAGAAAAAAGCGTAGTAGGCCGAATAAAGTAAAGACTAATACTAGTTTAACAAGACAACTTGTCTAATAAATGGTTTCCTTAAACATTTTTATCTTTTTTTGCATTCATTTTTAATATTGTCACTCTTTTATAAAATTTAAGACAGTAATTAATGATGTTAGAGTGCAAAATCTTGCATAAAAATCTCGAAATTAATTGTTTTCTTCCCTTCCGTAATTTTAACCAGTCACTAATATCAGCCTCCCCTAAAACTGTTTAATTTACAATTTAATCGTGTCCATTAAAACAACAAAAATAGCCAAAAATTTCCAAAAAATTGAATAAAAAAAAATTAGAAATTAAAATCGATTTTAAATGCAACAAAAACTGCAGAAATATTCCTGAAAAAAAAAATAAGAAAAATTATTCCCAACAATATCGCGTTATCTAATTACGTTTGATATTTTCTGAACTGAATTTCTTTATTGGGAATTTTTATTGTTAATTTTCCTGTCGTTGTTTTTGTATCATATATTATTATTATTTTTATGTTGGATTTTTATTTTCAATTGTGACCATAGAGATCTTTAAAAAGATCAAAAATGATTTCGCGGCGGATAGGATCTATCAGCGGCGAATTACACGTCATTGATGGAACTTCAGCTGTCAATTCGTTTGGCGAGATATTGCCGTGGAAATCGTGGCATATGACTACAGATTCGGAATTATGATTGATGGGGCCTGTCAGATCAAAGTTCAATGCCGACAATCATAATATCATGGCAATAAATTTTATTGTGTTATTAATTGTAAGATGTCGTTGTCCAATGTGACCACCTGAGCCTGGTAGTCTTTCCACTGGGAAGACATCAACATTAGCACTGGAATATTGATAATTAGAACACTTATTTATTGGTAATATTTTAGAATAACTCCATGACATGGGCACATTTAATATTCCCATGCGAGTTTTCTTGTTCACTCTGTTGATGTTCAACTGGCCGGGATTTTCATCATTCATTTCCTGAAAGCCAATTCTGAAGGGGTTTCAATGAGAAACGATAAAAGATTAATGTCTCAGTTGATTTAATTTGTTTTTTTGACAAGTGAAAAAAAAATTTACTTTTTACCTATTCAATTTTGGATCCAATTATTATGGAAATTCGGATTTACTTTTGATTTTATTTTTCAGTTGTTTTTAGTTTATTAGTGCCAAACTAATAAACATGTTTTAATATTGTACATTCAGTTATTGTTACCATGACTATTAGGCAATAATTCAAATCAATAAGCTAAATTGAAATAGAATAAGTTTTTAATATTTAACAATAGCTTTAAAAGAAATAATGTCATGTTGTCAATAATAATAAATATTTATTGTAAAATATTACAGGAAAATGATGCAGAAGTACCGTTGTTTTTTTAATGTTTTTATAGTTTCTCTTTAAATTGTTCGTAATTAAATTATATTATTATTATTATTATTATTATTATTATTATTATTATTATTATTATTATTATTATTATTATTATTATTATTATTATTATTATTATTATTATTATTATTATTATTATTATTATTATTTGTTTTAATATTATAAGAAATTTCTTGTCGAACATTCTTTTTACGATATATTTCGACAGTTTTCCTGTCATCGTCTTGCAGGATAGAAAAAATATTGATATTATAGATTTTATAAATAAATTTTATTAATTATTTCTTTTTAATAAAAATATTTGTAAATTTATAATTTAAATAATAAATCATTTTTCAATTTGTAACAAATATTTCTAAAGATTTTAAAATATTTTAATTATAACTTTATTTTATAAATTTTTAATTAAATTTTATATAACTTTTATAATTTTTATAATTTTAACAATCTATAAACTTTAAAGAAAAGGTCGAAATTAAAATCAAAAAATTAATTTGTTGAAACTACAACAAAAGTTAACTGCCTTGGGTGAGAAAGCGTCTATTAGTAATTTGCTATTTCCTACAACAAATTCTTGATGTCAGAAGCAGATTAACCAGATGAACACAATTCGACAAATGTTAGAGCAGCGTTTCCCAAAGTGGGTTCCGTGGACTGATATCAGGGGTTCCGCGAACTCTTTGTAAATAAATAATTTATAAAAAATATTTATAAATAAAGATTAATAAATAATTCTCGATTTTATTCGATCCAATTTAAAATTAGTTTTAATAATATTTGATAAAAAGATAAGTTATTTTTTCAATTTTTGAAAATAATCGTATGAGTATTTTTTTATTATCGATAGATTTTGTGAATAGTTAACCCAAATTTTTGTGATGATATTATTTGTGACGATAATATTATCATTCCCGATATTAGAATTCTAAGATTTTTGTAAATAGAGTTCCGTCAAAAATTTGAAATCATAAAGGGTGCCGCGGTGAAAAAACTTTGGGAAACGCCGTGTTAGAGAATAATGTACTAGAGTATAGTAACTAGACTTTTAAAGAAAGTGGGAATTATATCATTATCAAGCCAAGTGTGATTGTAAAAACCAAATATTTTCTTAAAGTTAAATCAAGGTGAGACCTTTCTGAAAACAGTTTATTTGTCGATTAAATAAAAAGAGAATAAAAAGAAGAGCAATGAATCTGTGATATCCGAGACCAGAGCAAGCTACTAGTCGTGGAATCAATGACGATATTTCATAGTGCTGTTTATCCAGAAAAGTTTAACAAGCAAAGAGTGGCATGAATATCATAATAGTGAAAATGTGATTTTGTAAAACAAGTTTGTATATGTGTTAAACCAATCAAATTTATACCATTTGCAATTTTTATTTTTGAGTAAAGCACCCCTGACATCAACGCAGTTCTTACACAAATGTTAGAAGGGTACATAGATGTTGGAACTTTAAAAAATTTTGTATTACTATTTCCAATAAAGTTATAAATGCAAATATTATTTCATATGGTTATTGGAAACTTGCGTCTTTTTGAAGAAACATTGGAAGTACGGATCGCAGATTCCATGAGAGATTATCATCTTTTCTTAATGAAATGTTTATATTGTTTCCTAAAACCATTTACGAGAATTAATTTGTGAGAGATTTTTCTAATAGACACAGAATTACATTTTTTGTATATTTATCATTTATATTTATAATTATAATATTTATTTATATACAATTAAATACAATTAAATACAATTAAATGATAATTTAAGCCATTTGCTGCGAATAATATATTTAATACAAAAGAAAAAAAATTTCGACTATAAGATAATCCTTATCAATTGATTTTGATGAATCAATCCATAAATTTGAAATTTTTACAAATTCTTGTTTGAACTGGGGTCACCAATAAATCGGGTAATTAGTTTGCGAAAAGTGGGACAAAAATAACAAATGCCCAATTTGGACGTTTTATTGAAGTGCCGTGGATAAATTTGTTTTGTCCATAAACTAGAATTTTTAAGGTAATGATTTTCAATAACGAATTTTGTTTTAATTGATGAAAAGAAAACAATTTCTTAAAAAAATTGAAAAATTTGTAATTTACCATCGTTGTTAAATATTGAATGATAAATTATTTAATTTCCATCATGAACACTTTATCATAATTAATTGTTTGTACATTACCAATAGCAAGGGCTACAATTATATCCCAACCCCCCTTCAACAATTACTGATAAATATCCTTCTGCAATCTTGCTTACAATTACATAATTTCAAAATTTACATAAATCATATTTGTGGTTTAAATATTTGAGATGATAATGATGCAGATAATAATTATAATAACATTAAACAAATAAATGATAACAAGTACTTTTGCTGCAACGTATATATTGAATATATACTCATTTTATTGAATATATACTTTGCAGCAAGGAACTTATATTATAACTTTATTGTATTATTATTATTATTATTATTATTATTTTTATTATTATTATTATTATTATTATTATTATTATTATTATTATTATTATTATTATTATTATTATTATTATTATTATTATTATTATTATTATTATTATTATTATTATTATTATCACAAAGCTTGTACTGTTTATTTTATTCAAGTGAGACATCCGACAAAAATATTTTACACCATTACTTTATAAGTTAAAAATGCTAAAGGTAATCGGATGCAGTTGTAAACAGTTTCTGTGTATCGACTAATTTTTTAGTCCGCAGAGGTGATTATGATTTTTCATACGCCATGTTTACAAGTTTACAGATTTTTTCTGTGACCAAGCTATTTTGCAAGCGATGTGATTTCCAGTGTACCGGGGAAAGTATGCAATAGAGTTGAATCAACAATATTGTATACTTACCTGGCGCGAAGAGAAATCTTCGTGTCTCCCGCATAGTACTGATGAGAGCCAAAAGCTCGAAACTAGTCTACTATTGGGATTTGCACTGGGTATCACAAAGCTTGTACTGTTTATTTTATTCAAGTGAGACATCCGACAAAAATATTTTACACCATTACTTTATATATTATTATTATTATTATTATTATTATTATTATTATTATTATTATTATTATTATTATTTTGAGGAAGTTGAAAGATTCTTAAAGATTAATTAGAAATTTTGTAAAAATTTAAAATATATTTTTATTGAAAAATATTTTAAAAAGAAGAAAGAAATTTATCATTTTTAAAAAATACTTTTATCAAAAAAATTTTTTAAGAAAAACTGAAATTTGTTTAAATAACAAAAATAAGAAAAGACAAGTTTTTTGAGTATATAATTTATTAAATAAAATTTATGAAATTATTTAGTGATTTGAAAACGGATGTTCTCACGGATGAGAATCCTGATAATTATTATTTAAAACAATAAAATGATAATTTAAGCCTTTTGCTGCAAATAATGTATTTAATGAAAAAATTTTCGACTATAAGATGGATTGACAAGGGCTATGTTATAGTTGAAAATTTTTCATTAAATACATTATTTACAGCAAAAGGCTTAAATTATCATTTTATTGTTTTAAATAATAAATGCTGCTACCAAGAAATCATCACATTATATTATTATTATTATTATCAATAATAATAATAATATTTACTATTTACTTGTTTAATAATAATAATAATAATAATAATAATAATAATAATAATAATAATAATAATAATAATAATAATAATAATAATAATAATAATAATAATAATAATAATAACGTCTATAATCCTAGTTTTGAATCTATTTTCTGCCTTTTCATTGGTTAATACAAGATTTTTTTTCTTTTTAACAACAAAATAAAAAATTATAACTTTTTATGTATAAATTTATTTTAATTTTTATTTCTAAAAGTTCGTAACTTTTTATTTACTTAAATGTAATCTAATTATAATTGTTTATATTTAGAAAATAATTTATTTTTAAAAACTAAAACTACAGTTTTTTTTAACTGTTTATCTTTAATGTTATTACAATATCTTCCGTGGCAAAAGCGATGTAAATTTAATTTTAAGGAAATCGCGTATTATAAAATCTGGTTATAATAAAAAAATTCTGACTAAAGATATTTTGTTATTTTCGGAAGTTTATTATTATTATTATTATTATTATTATTATTATTATTATTATTATTATTATTATTATTATTATTATTATTATTATTATTATTATTATTATTATTATTATTATTATTATTATTATTATTATTATTATTACGATGGAGTAAAATATTTTTTTATAATTAAAATAATATAAACATTACAAGCTTTGTGATACTCTGTGCAAATCCCAATAGTAGACTAGTTTCGAGCTTTTGGCTCTCACCAGTACTATGCAGGAGACGCGAAGGTAAGTATACAATATTGCTAAAGTATGCAATACAGTTGAATCAGCTAATGCTAAATGTTTACATATGCACTTGTAAACAGTTTCTGTGTATGACAGTGTCTCCAGAGGCGAATATGATTTTTCATACGCCATGTTTACAAGTTTACAGATTTTTTCTGTGACCAAGCTATTTTGCAAGCGATGTGATTTCCAGTGTACCGGGGAAAGTATGCAATAGAGTTGAATCAACAATATTGTATACTTACCTGGCGCGAAGAGAAATCTTCGTGTCTCCCGCATAGTACTGATGAGAGCCAAAACCTCGAAACTAGTCTACTATTGGGATTTGCACTGGATATCACAAAGCTTGTAATATTTATATTATTATTATATTTTTATTATTATTGTTTTTATTATTATTATTATTATTATTATTATTTTTTATTATTATTATTATTATTAGTCATTGTTAAAATAACTAATTAAATTAGTAGAACTATATAATAATTTTCATCATAAAAATAAATGTATAAATCAGAGATATTAAATATATAATTAAACCGAAATCGCAAAAATTTGTAATAAAGCTCACACGTAAAATGAATAAAAAGAATTTATCAAATTTATGTCAATTAAAACACAAGTGAATGAGAGCGGCTGAATTTATCGGTGTTTAGTTCAGTTGAAAAAGAAAATGAATGATGAAAAATATTTCAGTTTTTCTGATGATTTTTAATACTTTGATTCGGCGCAAACAACAAAGCAAAATGGCGCGTACACCTAATTTGTTTTTGTGAGATTTGACTTGAAATGATTCTTATCATTTTAAACGATAAATACGATAATTTTCGACAAAGTCGAGGATAATTTATGACGAAAGAAAAATTTACCAAACTCAACTTCAAAGGAGAAAAAAATTTAGTTTAGAAATAGGGAAAATAGTCTGTTTTATTTTCTCAATGGATTAAACTGACCTCTACTTTGGGGTTAGGGTTCGAAAGGAGTGCAAATTATTTTTCGAATGCGAATATTGTCTTGACATTATTTTGGTAATTATAAATTAATTTGTTTGAATATGTTTATTTATCAATTATTTACTGAATCCTCTCTTGCCGCTACTGCAGGTATCAAATATAGCCGTCCTCCTAATTCCGTATATAACACTGACCTCTTTGGAGAAAGTCTGGAAGTTATATATTGAAACCTGTTTTTGTCTTTTTTTTACACAAAAAATTTCTTTAATTTTTATTTCATATCTTCCATTTGAAAATACAAATGTAAGAACACACACCCCACAAAAATTATAAATCTCTCAAAAACAACGCTGATAGATACGAAAATTAACTAATATTTAGAAGGGGATAACAGAAAAAATTGAGCGGAAATAGCGTCTTTAACCGTTAACCACATTCTACCGACCGAAGCTGTCGTGTCCACTTTTACCTAGCTATATCTTTTTCTATAATTAACAACCAATAAAAAGTCTTAGGTAATCTCCTAGTTTCATAAATGGATGTTAAACTTCTCCAAAAAAATATTAAAAAAAAAATTTTACGACTTTCACATGTTTATAAAAAACTCCAATATCCTCTCTTTAACGGCCGCAGCGGCCGAAGATATTTAGTTGTCGTTTGTCCTTCGCTAAGGGTGTGCTAATCATGCTAATTTGATTTGTGGTAAAGGTTTGAATCAATAAAAAATGAATTAAAAATTATTGAGTTTGATTTTGTCTTTTGAAGCTCTTCATTTTTTTATTTGAAGAATGGTAAATAGTTTTATTTTGTGATCAAAATATTTCGGCCTCTTAAGCCACTAGACGTAAGATGACTGACAAAACAGTAGTATGAGGTTAACGGTTAAAATGACTTATGCTCTACGTTTGCACAGCTTAGTTAACAGTTTGCAAAACTTGCAAGAATTATAAGCTTGAAAAACATATTTTAACACTGATCTCACAGAATTTCAGAACACTTGATTATCTGAGCCAGTGGTCGGCAACCTAGGGCAAGCTTCGAAAATAGCGATTTATCAAAGTTTTGGTACTTTAACCTTCTCATTGTTTTGAATAACTAAACATATATTATGGATTCGAAACTGACAATAGAATTTACGTTTGATTGTCATTTCAGGTCATTTACTATGATGATTTTATCTATTATAAGTTATATATAGGAATACTCTTTAGATTTTTAAATTTTTCAAAAAAACTTTTATTTTGTTTATTGTAACCATTTGATTTCGTTGGTATTATTTTCACACGGCCAACTGTATGTCGCTTTATCACGATTAAGAGTTGCAAGTCAAATGAAGGTGTATATTGAATCGAATACACATCAATGAAGACTATTAAATGACTCAAAACAATTTAGTTTTTCAAGACGTAAAAAGGGCATAAATATTTTATAAATAAATATTGCATAAAAATTCGGTACTTCCGTGTTATCTTACCCCCAAAAATTAAATTAAAAAAGAACACATATAATTATTATATTTATTTTCTAATTCACAGTTACAAACTCAGCAAATGTTTGTAAAGAGTTTGTAAATGGTCATCCAGGTGGCCAGAAAGCCACATTGTCGTTGAGAATAGTGTCGAACACATCGGCACTGTTGCTTAGAACACGTTTGCGCCACATAAACTCACATAATCACATAAATCACAGATAGCCTTAATAAATTCATGTTCAATAATGTTCAATAACGTCATCAATAATGTATTCTCTCATTTTTTATATTGTTATTTTAATTGTATTTTATAATTTAATTTTTTGGTGGTAAGATAACACAGAAGTACCAAAAATTTTATATAAATATTTATTGTATATTACATTAAAGTATTTGTTAATTTTCAACGGGTGCCTTATGTGCCTTACAACTAACTAGTAGCCTTAATATATAATTTTAGTTTAATTTTAGTAGCATGTGCTGTAGCTAGTACTTTCATTACCTATTTTATGGCACTCCAGTGCATTTGGATTGCCGACCCCTGGTTTTGAGCTATTTTTGATTACATGTTAAAATTGATTAAAATTGTTTCAATGATATTATATTGTACTTGTTTTGAGCAGACCTTTATTGTTATTATATTAACATTTATGTATATTAGAATATTAGAATAAAGTTTCGAATAAATATAGGTCAATAAAAATAATAATGGTATTGATTGATGACAAATAAACGTCCGTGTTTTGCCTATTTAAATACTAATTAGTATTTTAAAATGTTTAGTTTAAATTAAATATATTTGTTTATATAATTCATTTTCTTATATCTTTTACTTTGTTAAACAAATTCCAACATGCCTCGCATAATTACTGAAGTGATTTCTGAAGTTGAATTGTTCAATTTTACATTACCCATCTCACTTACAAACATAATTTTCGGTTTACGGTTACTTACTGTTTGAAAATAAAAAACTCAAAAAATGATAAAGTATAAGCATGTTTTATTTGGTAAGGCGTATCTAGTCAAATGGCATCCTAAACGTAAAATTGTCTTATTTTGGCGTGGGCCGCAACAAATGACATTGATGGTTAAGTAGAAATGGAAAAGTGAATGTTGCATGAATTTTACGCGTGAAGTCGTTCTTATGGAGGGTGGGATGACAAACACGGGAAATTTATTAAACCTTGTGTCATTTTTCAACAAAACAATAAAATATTATTTTAATGGATTCTGCGTGAATAATACGACTAATTAGAGAGGCAGAATCAACCCCGTTTGTGTGAAATGAATCATTGAAATTTTCAAAAAAACCATTTAGAAAATTTGGCCATGCCAAAATTATTAATTTAGACGACTAAATTTTAATTACAATAATAAAAATTCACTGCGAGTTGAATTCGACATCCCTACATTTTTCCTTTTTATTTCATGACTTGCGTCGGTATAAAATATTAAAACGATTAAATTCAGATTTTTCTAAACGAAAATTTACATGATCACAAATTTATTCCAAGGTTTGGACATAAAATATAAGCAAACAAATATGGAGGGGGTGACATTAAACACAATGCCGGTTGCAAGTTTTAAATCAAAGTACTTGCAAAATCTAACAGTATTGTTCTTTTATAGTAATAATTCAATAATAATAATAATAATAATAATAATAATAATAATAATAATAATAATAATAATAATAATAATAATAATAATAATGTTTTATTTATTAAAAGCTTGACTATGAATCAATAAATATATCGATGCTTTTTTTTATATTCACGAATTGTCGGCACTGCCTTTTTAAATGTCAATTGAAAAGAAATCATTGGTGAAAATTGAAAAATTTTCTTATAATAATAATAATATGACAAGGACTATTTTATAGTCGAAAATTTTTTCATTAAATACATTATTCGCAGCAAAATGCTTAAATTATCACTTTATTGTTTTAAATAATAATAATAATAATAATAATAATAATAATAATAATAATAATAATAATAATAATAATAATAATAATATCATATACAATACGCTGCTACCAAGAAACTATGAATATTTATTATTATCATGCCAATTTTTAATGTGGATATTTATGTGAAAGTAAAACACATATATAACATTTCAAATCTTTGGAGTTCATGATAAATAAAGCAATATACAGGTTTAACAATACCAAAAAAAAAATTTTCATTAATAATTTATACAATTTAATATGGAAACTTGTTGATATTTTTTCTAGTGATTTGGACGTAAGGTGTGGAACACCATTCACATGATTTCTTTATACGCGGAAACACTAGACAAAAAAAATACTTCCCACGAGTGACCAGTCACAAAGTCACTATAAATCTGTCGTAAACGTACAGAAGGTCTTCTTATAAGCAAAGAAAATGACCACGCGCAACAATAACAAGCATAAAAACACTTTTATATTTGTATGTTTATATAGCTGTGTAACGGCTTCTCTATTGAATATCTTATAAAAAAATTAATTGAGGTTTTTTGATGATATGTATCTTAAATGCAAATTTAAAGATAAAATGTCATTTTTTTTCGCGGAACACATGGAAGCGTAATCGGAACACGGGTTGAGAACCACTGACGTAAAGATGTAAAAGTACGATGTTAAAGATTGTTAATTAATGTTAATAATATTTATAATGACATGGGAAATATGGACATTTATTAGCTAAAACAGTAAAGTACCATCCTATTTTGTTTTATCCTTTTTTTGAATGAGATTTCATTCAAATATTTAATTCTATGAAACACAAATTTAAGATCTTTTGTCAAAATGAAAATAAATTAAATATCCCTCAATTTGAATTAGTGGTGGATGAAAGATGAAGACCTATCAAAATATTCGTTCCATCAAAGGATCACAGAACGGCCTATCACACAAATAATTATTCCTTTGGGAAAGCCGTCACTTCCATGACGGAAATTCAAAAGAGCAACATTTATTTCATCAGAAATCATTCCATACTAAATGGTAACTGATTTACATGAAAGTTTCAAAATCTTTTTAAATTTTTAATTATTTAATTATTTTAAATAAAGAATTCTCACCACTTCATACTTTTTAGTTGCTTTTTAATTCTGAAAACCATTTCCAATTAAACAAATTTTCATTGACTGTTTTATTTTAATTAATTAATTAAATGTTTCTCGTTTTTTTATTATTAATAAAAGATTAATATTAAATATTTAGAATTTCTTCTCTCTTCCTATTAGAGCGTGATTATTAGATTTGTTGACATTTAATTAAGAATTATTAAAAAAACAAAATTAGTCTTTGGATACAGAAACAGCAAATTGCAAATATTAAACAAAATAAAATATTATAATAATATAATTAAATTGATGACAAAATTTAAAATATAAAAAAAAGAACATCATTTATAAATATTCAATAATTTTCATATTAATATTTGTAAAACTATAGATCAAAACAAGTGAATATAAGGTACAACGATATTTCGGCTCAACCTTTATCAAGTGTTGTGATGTTTTTATTTTATTATTAATTATTTTATTGTTGGTTATTATTATTTTAAAATACTCCAAATCAAATTCTCTATACTGTAGAAAACTTGCTTTAAAAAGTTAATAATTTATCCCAAAAATTGACAACGCAATTAAAAAAAAATTAAAGTTCCTTGTATTCACTTTGAAAGTTACAAAAACTTGTTTCTATCCAATATCAGGATATAGGATAAATATGATTATGAATCACAATTGACTAATTCTGTAATTATTTGGTTTCTATATTTTTATCAGTAAATAAATTTTTCATAATTAGGATTAAAATTTGTAAGCTATCTTTAGCCATACCAATACAGTTTTTTACCGGAGACCTCGGTTGGTCTCTACAGATTTCACACACATACTAACATTCAATAATATGCTATATTTATAATATCTATATAGCAGCGGTGTCCAACAGAAATTTGATTGTAGCCCAATCGTCAATTAGAAATTTTCATTCGCCACATTAAAATAAATTAAAATAAAATGTTTTATAATAGTTTTTTATTTTAATCAATTTTAGGAATTACACAAGTTTTTTAATAACATTAAACACAAATACAAAAATTATTTTAATGTGATGCTTGGCAATTTTTTTCTTGCACAATACCTTGAAAATCTGGTGTAAACCTCACGCTAACTGCACATTTTAATTCTGCCTCCAAATTTTCATCACTAATATTGGATCGGTATTTTGATTTTATGAAAGTTACAGCTGAAAAAGTAGATTCGCAAACCCAAGTTGTTCCAAACATACTCAATAGCTTCGCAATAGCTGAGTTGAGAACCACAAACTCATTTGACTTTAAGAGGCGTGTCCACATCATTAAAATAGATTCATCGTTTCTAGAATAATTGATCTGACTTGAAGTAAAAGCATATCTGCTTCAAAATCACGTCGGTCCAAACTAGCAAATTCGCGATATCTTTAGACAACTCAGAATTGGTGATGTCAAAATGGAAAGGATCTTGCATCAGTTGAAAAGCAGGTCTAATTTCTCAACATCAATAAAAACGTTCTTCAAATTTTTCTTGTAGTTTCTGTAACCATCCGACATAACGCTGTATATTAAAATTGGTATCTTCTTTATATTTTTCCATATTATCGAAATGCGTGAAATCATAATCTTTTAACTGTGTCACAAAAATTTTAATTTAGAGACAAATTCTCGTATATACTGTGCCAAATCACATATTAGCTTTCCTTTTCCTTGAAGTTTTAAATTTAATTCATTAATATGTAACGTTATATCAGTGAGAAAAATTAAATCGCATTGCCATTCCTTATTTTCTATTTCAGAAAATTGATAAGCATTTCTTTTTCTGAAGGAAATTTCGGATGGGATTTAATAATGATACAAATCGTTCCAAAACTTTACCACGACTTAACCACCGAACATTTGTAAAAAATAGCAGATCTTTAAATTCAGTGCCCTCAATTTCCTTTAAAAGCTCCAGAAACTGACGATGGTTTGTAGCACTACTACGAATATAATTAACAACTTTAACAACTAAATCCATCATATTTTTCAAAATGTCTGTTCCAGATAATTGAGCACATATATTTTCCACATGTATCATGCAGTGGAAAGAAGCGACCAAGCATACGTGTGTTTGTTGTTTCAAAATACCGACAAATCCAGATTTTTGTCCAAGCATCGCTGGAGCACCATCTGTTGTGACAGAAACTAATTTCGTCATATCTAATTGAAAGTCTTCAGCGACACTTTTGAAAATTTCAAAAATATCTACGCCTCTAGTACGGTCTTTCATTCCACGGATTGTCAACATTTCTTCATATATTTCCAAGTCTTTTGAAACCAGGCGTATCTAAAAAATTAACTGAGCAGTGTCTCGGATGTCACATGACTCGTCTAATGCTAAAGAAAAACATATACAACTTTTCAAATGTTGGAGCAATTGCTTATTGATGTTTTTCATCAAGTCTTGCATTCTACGAGCAATAGTTTGGTGACTCAATTGCATGTTTTCTATTTTTGCATTATATCTTTCTTCAAAGGTTCTTCATAATTTTCAAGTAAAATTTCCATAATAGACAGGACAATCTCTTTGATTAGTTCTCCATCCGAAAAAGGTTTTCTTTTTTGAGCTAAAATCCAAGCCATTTTGTAGCTAGCCAAAGTAATAAGTTCGGATGTAGTTAAAAACCGTTTAAAAAAAAGATTGCTGTCCTTCTAATTTGGACTTTAAGCGAGTTATTTCATTCGTTCTAACTTGCTTGCCGACAGGAAACTTACAATCAAATTCACTATGCATTTGTTGATAATGCTTTTTTATGCTGTCCACTTTATTGTCATTAAAAGTTTTGTTACACAATATACATACAGTTTTTTGGTTTTGTTCCATTACAGCAAATTCTAGTTGCCATTTACCATTAAATTTGGCGGCAAACCTTTTTCCAATCTCTTTTTGGGGTTCTAATTGAGTTGAACCAGTTGCTTCTTCTTGCCTAGCTGAACTATCAGTATCGGAATGTCGTTTTAAATATTATCCATTTTTACGGTGAAATAATTTTAATATAATTTCAAAAGAATAATATGTAATATTTAAAGTCGCGCGTTAGTTGTTTATTTAACAAAAACAAACATGAGACTAATACATGGGATTCATACAACGGGAAAACAAACCAAAAAAACGCCTACTTTGATGAAATGTCATTTGTTTTAAATTTTAAAAAAGCGTTTTCACAAATAGATAAAGTGTAATCACAAATAGATAAGAAGCACATTTTGGCATAAAAATTTTTTTTTGTTTTCTTCTGTTTACTACTTGTAACAAAATTATAATAAATTAGGAATTACTTAAACAATAATAAATATGAATGAGAGTGCAGATACTTAAAACATCCTATTGAAGTATTAGATAAAATGCTACATTCGCCACAAGCACATAGCCCACTCGCCACATGTGGCGAGTGGCGACTGTGTTGGACATCACTGCTATATAGTATATACATTACAAATTATTTATCGTAACCAGCAATTACATAACTGGTGTCAGAAGCAAACAAAAACAAAACACACATACACTCGCGAAAAAAATTTTCAAGCATACCTAAAATAGGTATAAAGAATAGTGGCACTTTGGCAGAACACAGTAAGCTATATCCTTTAGCAAACTCTTTTCTTTTGATAAACAGCCATTTATAAAACAAAATCCTGTTCTCAAACATAATAGCAGCACTTCCCATCAATTAGCTAAATGAAATCGTAGACCAAATCGATGAAATCTCAAAAGTGAGGATCCATATATCAAATTATATCACATTATATCACATACCGATATCAAAAAACAAAATAAATAAAAAGAAATGCTCGAGTCCTGCCTAAACAACATACAACTTTGGGCAACTAACATTCCAATTTTCTCAGACAAACTAAGACACAAGATGAAACAATTACAACCAAACATTACCAGTTTCGAATCAAATGAGTTGGTAAAAGAAATTGTCATGCACGCAAATTACAAAGCAGACATTAAAACATTAGGGGGCATAGCTGACCAAATCGACAAGAAAATTAAACTACAATTTGTAGCACTCAAAACAAAAGAAAAGTCAATCATACCATAACGACCAATCAATAACAAAAAGAACGAAATCTTAAAACAAACGAAATAAATACACTATCAGCCCATTCGACGAAGTAATAGTCGAAAACAAGCAAATTAAACGTGAATTCGCTGAAATAAAAGAAAATGTCGAAAGCAAAACTACAGCCCAAAAGAAGACATAAAAAATGATAACACCAATTGGCATGTTCGAATACAACATAATACCCTTTGGTTTGCAGAATGCAGCCGCAACATTTCAGCGTTTCATGGATCGAACTTTAAAAAATAATCAAAGCACAATTGCATATTTGTGTATGACATATTTATAGCAAGTCCTAACAAAGAAGCACAACTAAATGATATCGAAAAGGTGTTTCAAACTCTAAACGCTGCAAATCTAAAATTCATCATTCAAAAATTCGAATTCTTAAAAAAGGAAATTAATATTTTACATGAAAAAGGCACAAAACCAATAGAAAAGAAAATAAATATAATATAACAGTTCAAACTACCAAACACGAACACAGAACTAAGACGATTTTTGGGAATAGTAAACCTTTACCATGCATTCATACCAAACTTCAGCGAACTACTTAACCCTTTAAATGACTTAATCAAAAAAAAAGAAATGTGAAAGTCGACTGAACAGAAAACTCGATCAGAAATTTCGAAAAAGCTAAAGAAATCTTATCCCGATCAACGCTGCTGCGTTACCCAAAATCCGGAATTAAATTACAATTTAGCAACAGTCTTTTCCGGGTTTTGCAATGGGAGTGACAATTACCAAGAAAACAAAAAATACGGTAAGCAACCGAGTAAATTTTTCTTAGAAAAAACATCAACCAAAGTAATCAACAATGGACCGAAAACTCTTCGCAATACATGATGCCATAAAACACTTCAAACATCTACTGGAAGACCAAAATTTCAAAATCCTTAAGACCATAAACAACTAACAAACGCAATACAAATGAGAAACTCATCTCCAAGACAAATAAGACAATCGAATTTCATTTCGCAGTTCAATTGTAAAATCAGCTATATCGCGGGAGCTGCAAACATAACAGCAGATACACTATTGAGAATATAAACATACACAAACACACTTGAATTCAGAGAAATCATCTAAACCGAACAGATTAAAAACAAACAGGAAGAAACACTCAAAGAATTACCACCGAAACATAGCTTGAAAATTAAAAAAATCAATGAAGTCTGGTAAAATGTCTGTAACGAAAATTCACCAAGACTCATACTACCAATGGAATTCAGAAACACATGAATTTCAAAGGTACATAACATCAGCCATCCATGAAATAGAGCCACTTACGAAATAATCCATAATAAATACATATGGCCAAACATGAGAACAGAAATTAAAAGTTTCGTAAAAACATGCAAATATTTTCAAATCAACAAAACAAAAAAGCCAGTAGCACAAAAAGTAAATTTTCCAAGCAACCAACCATTTAATAATACATATTGATATAGTAGGGTCACTAGCACTCAACAATGTTTATCAATACCTATAAACAATAATAGATAGGAAAGCAAACAGGTTCGAAGCAGTCACTCTCAAAGAAATATCAGCAAAAAACATATGTAACAACCTAGAACTCAATTGGGTAGCCCGCAAAATTCAAGTTCATTGGTATTCAAATCCAAAGTTAAAAACTTGTTTGACTAATTCAGTAATTATTTTTTGCTATAATTTTATCAGTAAATAAATTTATCATAATCAGGATTAATATTTGTTAGTTATTTTTATTTTCTCATAACATTGCATTATATTAATATAAAGATAAATAAACCTGTTATATAACATTCACCCAAACTGTCCCAATACATTTTGTTTACAGGAGACTTGATTGAGCTCTACAGATTTCACACACTACTAACATTTAATAATAATATTATACTTCATATAATAATACTACTACACATTACAAATTGAACATCCCATTTCAATTGCTATATGCCAACTTTCGGAAACATTAAATTTTTAGGTAAGTTTGTGTGTGCCTATACTATAAATTTATTGATTTTTTTTAGATTATAGACTATGTTAAATTTCGGAATTGGGTGTACTACGATTGAAATACACACTTGATAAAGGATGTGCCGAAATATCGTGTACCTTATACACCAAACGCCACTGAGAACCGTTTCCTATAATATAACAAAAATATCAATAATTTTACATTATAGAAACATACATACTTACTTTGATTTCACGTCGATGTTCTCATTTATAGCTCAGTGAGATATATCTATAGAAATCTGAAAAGTGGAAGAAAAATTAAAAACTGCACACAAACGCAACACATACTAAAAAACACATACAAACTTTTGATTCATCGAAATGTAACGATGAAATACGTTTCTATAATAATTCTATTTTATACAATTTTTAGAAAAAACAAGATCGCTGAAAATTTTAAAAATATTTTTAATGAAATTTTCAAAAGCAGATGAATTTGGTTCAATATCTTTTCAATCCAGATTTGCTTTCCTGAAGAAGCCCCTCATATAGAGCTCAGAAAAAAAATTACAAAAATTAAAATTATTTTATTCATACTAGAAGATTTTT
>CAUHTR010006379.1:0-16121 GCA_959609185.1 Schmidtea polychroa
GTTTCCAACGAGAAATATTGATTTTATGATTTTTAATATTTTTAATTAATATTTTGCATTTAGTTAATTTTTGAATTTTTATTAAGTTTTTACTTTTTCATGTCTTGCGCATTTAAATTTTTTTTACATCTCATTTTGTGTAACCTTGAATCTTACTAGAAATTCTAAATTCGAGATTTCAACGGAAGATTTCAACACAACCGACCTCATATAAGAAATTGGGAAAATCTTCGTCCAATGAAGACTAATGACGAACCCGATATCCGCCATTTAGTCCCTTTACGTCAGCAACACTTACTATGACATTTTTGAGGCAAATATTGAATACTTTAGTTATGAAAAGGTTGTGTAAAATTGCTTTGAAGGTACTTTCAAGTATAGGGAAAATAAAAATATGAAGTGTATTTTTAAACAATTAAACAATTAAAAATTGTAAACAATTAAAAAACCAAATATCACTGTTTGAAATATTAAATGAAATCAAATTTTATTTTAATTTTTTTTCACATTTTTATTGATCGGACAAAAAATTATTGATTTTCTCACTTGTTGATTGCTTTATTGATTATTTCACATAAAACCCGACAAATCGTCAACAATGCCGTTAAAAACAAAATGTTTGCCAGTATTTATTTATTTTGTTTACAATTGCTCTTTTTTCAAAAAGTTTTACAATATTGAGTTGAATAGGAATTTCTCGAAATTTTTTGTCGTGTGTTTTGCAGATTTCCCATAGATATTTTTAACTAATGAGTCTGAAATTGAGAATATTTTCAAAAATAATATCTAACTTTCAAATAATAATAATAATAATAATAATAATAATAATAATAATAATAATAATAATAATAATAATAATAATAATAATAATAATAATAATAATAATAATAATAATAATAATAATAATAATAATAATAATAATAATAATAATAATAATAATAATAATAATAATAATAATAATAATAATAATAATAATAATAATAATAATAATAATAATAATAATAATAATAGTAATAATAATAATAATAATAATAATAATAATAATAATAATAATAATAATAATAATAATAATAATAATAATAATGATAATTATTATTATTATTATTATTCGATGTTTGTAATATATAACTTTATTTGTTCCTATTCGATATCAAAGAGGTTTACTGGAGACCTACAAAACCCTGTTAATGAATTCACGAATGTGACTTTATGACAAAATTGCATTCATCCTACAATTTGCACTAGGCAAGGGATAGCAAAAGATAAACATACGTCACTAATTTTTTCATCATTGTCAATGCAAGAAATAATGAATCGTGAATGTGAAAGTTAATTTCAGCAACAATTAAATGAAATTTGCTTCGCTCCTAAAATATAATTGTATATTAGCAAGGACAGATATAATTATGGCTAATGAAATTCTGTTTTACGTCGTGGCGATTCTAGAACAAACAGCTCTCTCTGATCCCGGGAGTCTCATACCAATCCATAATACTCATGCCCATTGCAACCGTACCCTGATTTTGAAGGCATACCGTCGGAATCTCGGCAGATTATAATGAGTATTATGTCGTCAATTAACGAAGAAAACCTGTTTTCTTAATTCTGATCCAATTCACTATGTCCATTTCCTCGTTTTGAACAGATAAAGCAGTAATAACTATAATTATCGGTAATAATTACAATTTTCATGGGGTTAACTTTTTCTGCTATTTTTTCTCACCGTCAGTAGTTGAGAGATTTTTGATGAAATTATAGCTCGTTGATAATTTTTTCTTTAAATTTTTTCTTTAAATTTTTAATAGAAAATAGTTTAAATATTAAATTATATAATATCAATAAATTTAAATTTATAATATATATATATATATATAATTTTTCATTTATTAGTTTGACCTTGAAATTAAATATTACTGCTTTTTATTTATTAGTGCTAATTTTATTTTGTTAATTTTACATTTTAATTATTAATAATTATATAAAAATTTTTGATTAAAGCTTAATTATGTCAGTTAATAAATTATGATATTATCAGAACCAAATTATTAATAATTAAAACACGCGAAATAAGTAATTAAAACTATTGAATTTCAAGGTCACGATAATAGATATAAACTCAAATATAAATGAAGATTTTATTTTTATAAATTTTTATTTATTAATGTGCTGCCTCTATTTTATGTATATTTAGAAATTTACAATAATTCAAGTTTTCATTTTTCGAACATCATTTCATTTTTATTTGGTTGGTTGGTTCACCTTTTGATATATTTCTACCTTTATAATTTCATTTCTAAAGACTTTGATAAAAGTTTTATTTCAACTAGCTCTACTGCTTTTTCGGCAGTGCAGCTGCCATAAATACGTACTAGTCCTAAATTATACTTTTTCCGTCAGTTTCATGTAAATTTACATTAATATATCGTCGATTTCATTTACTTGACCACTCATCTAACGTCAAACTAAATTGTTTATTTTCTCTTATCATAGTTTGAAAATATCCAGCCAACTCCTTCCTTTTTTCGTTGTAAAATTCAATAACCAATTTCATTATAGTTTTATTATTTTTTGGTAGAGAGTTAGTAGCGTTGTCGTGAAATTGATTCTCGTATGAAAGAACTTTTTACAATACTATTAACCGAAAGTCCATCCATTGAGACCAATTTTGCCAAAATTTCAGCCATTGATGTTTTTTTCAAAAATTTTGTCATCAATCCTTACAGGTACTTATGCTTCTAATGACGTGCTTGGATTATTGTTTTCCATATTTTCGCTTACAGATTTTCTTTTAATTTTATGTATAGTTTCTAAATGGCGAATCAAACTTGATGTAGTTGAACCTTTACAAGATATAATTTTGTTGCATTTACTACAAGTTGCCCTTTTCTCTGCACTATTTTTTTTAATATTTCCATACCTCGAATTCCATCTTGAGGACTAAAAATATATCTTTAATTTAACTTAATTAAAACACAACTATTTAAAATATTATTACCTAGCTAAAATTGATTTCACTTTTAAATATTATAGTTAGTTGATATAGAAAAACTGGACAAAAATCTGAAAACAACTAAAATACTTGCAATAGGGAAATCACCTAACTAGGAAATATTAAATTTTAGCCTATAGCCAGTAGTTGAAGTTAGCAGCAAATCAGCAAATGTTGTAAATATATTGCATTGAATATTGGAGCTTTGGGTTCGGGTTTAGATAAAGTTTCAGGTTGAATATGTGCTAAATTTAATTTCTTTTAGCTCGAGCATTTTCGAATATAAACTCGAGCTTTATCTGTTTCATTTTAGACGATTAAGCTCAAGCCGAGTAGCTTGAGCTGCCAACTTTAAGGGTGTCATTATAGAACGGATAAAATAATTACCAAGAGAGTGAAAGATCAAATTCACGCTTTGAACACAAACACTACTATGCAATTAATTTGTAATATAAAAAACGCAGAAAAAGTATTTGATTTCTTTGAATGAAAGCACGGATATAACCGGTAAGGCGCAACGTGTAATTATTGCTTGATATAAATCTGGAAGTATTATGACCGAAGAATTAGTAAAAATAGTAAATTTAACGATAAAAACTTCATGTGTAGATATTATGAAGGTATTTACAGACGAATTTCTTAAAAGAAATATTGATTTTTAAAAGATTGTTTCTGTAACTACTGATGGAGGTCTAAACACGGTTCGAAAAATGTTCTATTTATTATGTAACTCAAACAAGATATCGGACTTTCAATTTCAATGCCGTATTCATCAGGAAATCATTTTCAATAGTGATGTCAGTCTTGACCAATATTGTAAATTTTATATCTTCCCGAGCTCTTAATATAACTGAATTGTTTGAATCATTATACGAAATGATGGGCTTTTAATGTATAGCAATGTTTGGTTGCTCTTGTCACTATTACCTATTAATTCGTTTTGTATGTCTGCTTGACTAAATAAGACTTTTGTATATGAAAAGGACGTAAATTATCCCGAGCTGACAAATATGCAATTGCTAAATAATTTAATGTTTCCATGTGATATAACACAACATTTTAATGAATTTAATAAAATAGTATTTATTAAAAAACTTGACTATGAATCAGTAAAGATATCGATGTCTTTTTATAAATACAATGCCAATTGAAAAGAAATCAGTGGTGAAAATTGAAAAAAGTTCTTATAATCTAATAAAAAACTTTATAGGCGTATCCAAATTGTGTAAAAAATCATTAAATTATTCTTCTGAAAATTGGACATATTTATAAATGATTTGAATAAGAAAGCTATGAATTTAGAAATGGCATTAAATTTCATTGAATATGACTCCTGATTTCTAGTTGTTTATAAATTCAATTATGATGGTAATTGTTGATTTGAACTTGACATATCCATTGACTACATGTTCTGTGATCTGACGACGAGTAAAAGTATCAGCATCAGCTTTAAGAGATTTCTCATTTGCAATGTGCATTCCATTGATTCACAAATTGTTCCGATTCGAGAGTTTTGAGCACATTTTTATTGATTAAAAAGATGGAGATGTTTGAAACAAAGTGTGTTTTAATGTAATTAATTTATTAATGTATTTGAAATTTAATTATTAAATTAATATATTTTTATGGATTTGAAAGTCAAAGACGCTACAATTAGAGTTAAGATTCTTCAATTAATAATTTAGAAATAGAATTAGTAGAATTTCGCAAAAGATTTGTGTGGAGACAAAAATTTAAAGAACTAATTACAGAAATAGAATCAAATGCAGACCAAGTATTGGTAAACCGGTAGCAGAAAACATTGAAAATATTATATTGGAAGAAAGAAACTTTTCACTCAGCACATTTATTTTTAAGAAAACTTTAGCTACTTTGTTAACCATGTTCAAATCTACTTATTTCTACGAACAATTATTTTCATCAGGTGAATTACATAAATCAACACGTATAAGTTTAAGAACAACAACATAAGATACTGGCATCAAAAATGCTTCTGAAAATACATTTGATAAAGTTGTGCCGAAATAATGTATACCTTAAAATCGAGTATATTGTTTTGTTTAATAAAGTGCCTTATAAACATTTATTAACAATTAATATGAAAATTATTGAATTATAAAAAAAGATCAAAGGTGAATCCAAAAAATAAATATAATAATTATAATCGATTTTGTGCTTAGAATATTTGGCATTATCTAAATACATAATTCTCTATGTATGTATGTGAATGAGTGATTATAGATTAACTCTTAATTAAAATCAACAAAAATGGCAACTTTTATTATAACTTTTAATTTTGATCGGCAATATGGTAATTTTTATTTTAATGTTATCTGAAAATCGAATTTCCTCTATCAAATTATGAATAATTTGTCCAATTTGGACCATTCATTTTTTCGAACTGGAAATATTAAAAGTGTAATTGATTGTTATTTTTGCAATTCCTTATGTCCTTAGTTTTTACGGGTTATAACTAGTAATTATAATATTATGTGTTGTCTTCGTTATAATTGTTGCATTTTAGGTTATTTTTGCTTATATAGAAATGTGTTATTGCTCTTTTTATGAAGATCGAAACAATAATAACGACTATCCAACCTTATATACGAAACGAATCACCTTAACTTGTAGTTTCGCATTTCGTATACAAAATTCGTACTATTGTTTTTGATAAGATATATTCATGACAGTGACGTTATTAGGAATAATCACATCGTTTATTAACCTTTATCGTTTCAATTCTGCACTATACTAAACAGTAGCTTAAAATTAAAAAAAAGTTCTTAATGAACAGTCAAAAGGCTAAAGTATTACCCTTTGCCAATTATAAAGATAACAAAGATTTAATAATTTTGAGTTTTGTGTACTTTTGTTCTTGTAAATAGTAATTCAACTCGATCATCTCGTTTCCGTTGGCGTCAAAAAGACCAAAATACATTTCATCGCTGCCTCATTTCCATTTCACCTTTATCAGCTTGTTTTTCCCTTCAACAAAGAAAAGGGGAAATTCAACGATTTCATTCCTTTCCCGATAATTTGTTTATGTATAAATGTATACATAGATAATAATCGTTCGGGGGGAAAACTTGATAAACGCGCCAGAGAAAGTGAGCAATGCCAGAGGTGAAAACAGTTAATCTCATTATTATTCATGTTTGTTTAGCTGTCGGTTTGGATGCTCAGGAATGCCTTGCTTGCTCTACCGTAACTCTTTCAATGGATTTTCGACATCAAAGTAAGATTCTACAGTACTGTTTCGACTTTTCTAATTTCAACACAGACTCAAATATTTAATATTTTTCCGTTTCGTCTATAAAAGATTAAAAACACTATTTCTTTACAAATAAATGTATAAAATTGAATTCGTTTCTTGTGATTGAGAAGTTTATTTTAGAAATATTACAACTTTTATATTTTTGTTGTAATTATTATTGTAACTATTATTATCATTATTATTATTATTATTATTATTATTATTATTATTATTATTATTATTATTATTATTATTATTATTATTATTATTATTATTATTATTATTATTATTATTATTATTATTATTATTATTATTATTATTATTATTTTTTTTTTTTTTTATTATTATTATTATAAAAATATATTAGAAGTAAATTATATATTCATATTAAATGAATTTGAAAAATATGATATTCGTGATAAAATCTGAAAAACTCATTTGCGATCAGATCACACCGGAAGTGAGTTGATAATAACAATTTCATAGACCAAAAGACGAGGCGTGGATTATCAGAAAAATATTTTATTGAAAACTTTTACCCAAGTTACAAAAGAAAAGTTTTAAAAATTTCTTCATATTGATAACTTCATAACTCTTCAATTTTTTTGGACATTTGCATATATTTTATTTACATTTAGAAAAATTGCGTATTTTTTATAGAATGAATACGAATACTATTATCAACAAAGATGAAGGTTCAAATTTTATTTTTACATATTTTTGCACAAAACTTTCGTTACGACTGCTGAATTCTAGAAATGAAAATATATCAAATTGAATAATTAAAACAAAAATAGAAATTATTTTCTAAATATTTTCAATAATTGTTGTTTCTCTTCTAAGAGTTTCAGACGCCTTAGATTCATTGTTTATTCCATCATTAGTATTACCGTTCTCGCTACAAGTTTTTTTCATTATTATTGTTAATATTATTATTATTTAGCGTATTTAAACAAAATTCAATAGTCATTGTTATCGATGAGAGAGCATATTCCATCAATGAAAATCCCTAAATCAAATAACATAGCAGAAAAAATAAGAGGATTTAAACAAAGGAAAAATCAAACGCTCTCGTATACTTGTTAGTGAAATTTCTTGAATTGTATCACGATTAAAAACAAATAATAATAATGATAATAATTTTTCTGCAAACGTTAATGAGGATTTAAATGTTTATGTTGAGTGAAAAGAGGAAAACTCAGAGTCAGTAATGATGGGAAATCTCTAGCTCAAGTGCTACAAGTAGTTCTCAAGGAAAACGCGATGTGATAGGTGCATACCAATTCTCGTGCTTTTTAAGGTTTTTATTTTATATTTCTGTTTTTCTTGCTGCATAGTTTTGTATAGTTTTCCTGTGTTTTTCTACAGTTTCTTAATTTTATATAATATTTTTGTTATTATTATTAATTATTATTATTATTATTATTATTATTATTATTATTATTATTATTATTATTATTATTATTATTATTATTATTATTATTATTATTATTATTATTATTATTTTATTATTATTATTATTATTATTATTATTATTATTATTATTATTATTATTATTATTATTATTATTATTATTATTATTATTATTATTATTATTATTATTATTATTATTATTATAAAACTTCTTACTGACAATAATGGTTACTGTGTTCAATAAAGTGCTATGCAAATACTCATTCATGAATAAAACAACAAATTCCAAAGAACTCAAAATACTAATTAATCTCCAGGAAATTTTTTTTTAAACGAAAATTAAATATTTCCTAATAAATAAATGAACAGAAATATATTTCCCCCAAATATTGACACATCATCTTGAATCGAATGTTTGCCCAGATCACGGCTGGACTCTATTCGTCAAAGACTGGTCATAGCTCTTTATTTATTCAGTGGGATTTCGATTGGATTATTTATAATTTGATTTCGTTTTCAATCACTTCGACAAAACAAATTTTTAAAATTTTTAATTTTGAAATTTTAAATAATAATAATAATAATATTAATAATAATAATAATAATAATAATAATAATAATAATAATAATAATATAATAATAATAATAATAATAATAATAATAATAATAATAATAATAATAATAATAATAATAATAATAATAATAATAATAATAATAATAATAATAATAATAATAATAATAATAATAATAATAATAATAATAATAATAATAATAATAATAATAATAATAATAATAATAATAATAATAATAATAATAATAATAATAATAATAATAATAATAATAATAATAATAATTGTAGTAATAATAGACTCATTCTGGAGAAATGGATATTAATTACCCTTATCAGCAATAGCAGACGCTGAATGCTCCCTGACAGCTGGACTACGGGAAATGATTGGGATATTGTGATAAATATATCCCTGCTATATTAAATCTATCTCATCATTCACATTCACCAATAAATAAATTTGCAATTAACGATTTTTAGTTCCAATCTGTTTTTTCTCTGAAAATCGAAAGAGAAAATTGAGGTAATTGAATTATTGTATCGATCCATCTGGGAAATTGTGTCGGATGGGAGCACATGGACCGGTTTCATGTTTTCATTGATTTCAGGGTCCGCATTTCACGGTGCTGCTGTCTCTGCTGTCATTGCTTGGAATCGGTTTCTATGAGTCTTCTTTGAGTTTGGAATTTCTTATTAGGAACAATATTTTTTGTTTTAATATTCAGAAAATTTTCTGCTGTTGAGTTACATTAAAAATAATTAATTGAATTTCGTCAACTTCTTTTCCGATTTCCTATTAAAGCGAGAGAGAAATTATTACTACCTTCAGACTGTTTTTGGTTTCTGTTTTTGACATTATTGAATATTAAACTAATTCTAACATGGTGGACAATTTATATATTTTTTAATATAACATGTTCAATCTTTTTTGACTTGTGTGAAATTTAACATAAAAATAAAGATATTGTCCACATAGACTCAAGATCAAATGTGCCCTTATTGATGTCATACATTTGTGGAATGGTAATGGTGTAGCAGTTATTCCGGAAGGGATCTTATTAAAACAAAATCAATACTTTCCTCGCCAAAGTCAACTTGTTAATAAGCAATTACTAAATATAATGATAAAATATATTTTGCCCCATTTAGGGAATCTAACATTTCATCAAATTTATTGGCATTGGAAAAGCTGGTCTACACCTAATTCCAAAAAATATAATAATTTCTACACCCGTTTGCACTGAATAAACACATCTATAATATAAGTAATTGTGTACAACCAATTATAGATGCGTCCCCATTTGTGAGGAAATAATTCATTTAAGTTTAACTTTTTTAACCATTTTGTTTATAGTAAACTTTAAAGCTTGGATTTTGATCCATATAGATATGAGATGCTCTTAAATATTACTTTTTTATTATTATTTTTATTTTTTATTATAAAATATTTATAATTAAATTTCAGGGTCTTTTAGCATTTGTATGAAATTTTTGAAGTTATTTGGAATTATTTCGATATAATGTAAGTCATATATATTTTTAACTAAAAATAAATAAAGTAATCGCCAACACACAATACTCATTTCTTCTAAAGATGCATAAAAATTGGATTCAAATCCAACAAATTATTTACCTGTTCTTCTGAAATAATTTGTCTTCTGCTACCTCTTTTCCTTTTGCAAATTTTTCCATATTTTGTATATCTGTAATCTATTGTTCCAATCGATTGTTTGGTGATTCCAAGTAATCCTCCAAATTCGTCGTAATTTTCAACATTTTCAAAGTCATTAATTAGTCGAATTTCGTGATGTTCTGTTCAAAAAAACTATTAAATTTATTAAAGATTTAAGATAAATGTTTCGAAATAATGTCTTCATTATTTTTATATAACTCAAAGTCGAGTTTCCGGAATTTTCGCCAAAAATGACTTTGGTAATTTTTTTCTAAAAATATTTAAAAATTTCTGTAAATGATTTAATATAGTGCGTTTATTCATTACAACGATTCATGCATTTTTTAATATGAGTTGTGTTTGTGTGTGTCAGTTTATTTTTTCTACCACTTTCTCACTTTCAATATTAAATGCGTTTATTCATTACAACGCTAAAAATCAACACGCGGGTAAGTTTGTATGTTTATATAATATAAATTTATTGAGTTTTTTTTATTATAGATGCGTTTGTTCACTGCATACGGGTGTATAATGCACGTTGGAGTGACCACAAGTTGTAGGTAACTCACCATTTATGATAAAATGCAGTTTGTAACTTCATTTATTCAAATTTAGAGATAACTATCATGTAACGTTTTTAATTTTAAGTATATTATAAGGCTTGAATTTTGATTTTATATAATTATGAAATCATTATATAAGTTCTTAAATATTACTTTTATTTAAAATTTGTATTATAAATTATTTTTAATTAATTTTCAAGTTTTATTAAAAATTTTATGAAATTTATTTTAGAATTATTTCGATATAATGTAAGTCAGATCAATTTTGAATTATTTATTAAAGAAAGTAATTGCCAAACACATTTATTTTTTTAATTAAAGATTAATTTTAAAGATTAATTTTATTCCACAGCTGAAGCTTTCCATTGCAAACTTGTCTCAACTTTTTATGTTTCATATGATGTTAACGCAATGCGAAAGCAAGTAGTCAAATTACCATTTGTCAACTGTGAACGATGTTTGGTTTTTATTGTAATGTATACATGTATCAATAGATGTTTACTAGATTAGAAATCTTGGTTAAAACCAGTTCTAAATATTCTAATTTAGACTTATTTCGATACTCATAAGTACGTTATAAGCACATGATAAGCACGTCATAAGTAGTATCGTAACAAGATTATATATCAAGATTATATTTTCAGTCAAAATTATATACCTAATTTTACTAAATGTTGTATTGAAGAATACATGAAAAAGTGTTTATTTTTCAAAATCAATTATCATTAGAAGAATAATTTAATATAAAAAATTTAATATGAAAAATTTAATATGAAAAATTTAATATAAAAAATTTAATATGAAAAATTTAATATGAAAAATTTAATATGAAAAATTTAATATGAAAAATTTAATATGAAAAATTTAATATAAAACATTTAATATAAACATTTAATATAAAAATTTAATTTAATTTAATTTAATATAAAACATTTAATATAAAATAATTAATATAAAACATTTAATATAAAACATTTAATATAAAACATTTAATATAAAACATTTAATATAAAACATTTAATATAAAACATTTAATATAAAACATTTAATATAAAAAATTTAATATAAAAAATTTAATATAAACATTTTGAAAAATTTGAAATCCTTAAAAATGACTTATTTCGTATATCTAGTATGAATATAAAAAAATACAAATGAATAATAATAAAAAAATTTAATCATTTATTATAACAAATCTGGATTGGGTAAATAACTGAAATCTGCCAAATTATAAACTTGATTTTTCTTATGCATTTTTGGAGCAAGAATTTTTCTAAACATATTTTTTGCATTTTTGTTTAAATTAATTGTTTTATTTTTCAAATTTTCCCGATTGTATTTCTGTATCAACGAATCAATGACATCAATTAAATGCGCGTCTGTGAAATTGATTTCATTTCTAGATTCGATCAAAATTGACATGGATTTTAAATAATTTTCAATTGAAAATTGATCTGATCTGTCTGTGATCCTTGAATTGGTTCTGTTATGGAGTTTTGGAAGTTTTCGGTTTTTGAATTGGGATTTTCTTTACAGTGGTTTAGTTTTATCCTTTCCCATACTGACTTATGGATTTTTGGTGAAGCATTGTTTGGCTTAGACCTTACTAGATGTAAGGATTCTGACTGTTTGTCGTTAAAGACCGATCTTTCTGATGGACTAGTCACTTGATGTTTGTTTGGGATATTGATGGTTATTTCATTGTTTCTTTTATTTGTATGATTCGTCTAATTCCATTAGATTTTCTTCAGCTTCAATTTTATAGTTTTCTGCATCCATCAGACAGCTTTCATCTGTTTCTATCTCGTTTCTTCCATCAGCGGATTCCTTGACCATTTTGACTTCATCGAACCCCTCAATATTTTTTAATACGCAGTCCACTAATCTGGTGGTACTTTTATCGAAAAATAAGCCCAGTTTCTCAATTAACTTTTCTCGAGTGTTTCCATTCTTGATTAATGTATTTATATAGACGAATTCCTCGGTCCCGATGCGGAGATCTTTAAAGTTGACTTTTATTTTCTCAGCGATTTCGTTTGTAATCATTTTAAATTTGGATAAATTAATTCAAATAATATTGATAAATAAGTATTATTCACTCATTTTATTTGCATTTTCTACCAATTAAATTTAATTTAATTATAATATGTTATTTATTAAAGAATTTAAATATTAAAATTTTATAAATGTATTTAAATTTAAAAGTTATGATATTTTTTTAAATTTTAATATTTAAATAATTTATAATTTTGTTAATTTTTAACCCTATTAAAATATTTTACATTAAATATATATCCAAAATTCAATTTCATTCTCAAAATTAAACAGTTTTCACTGTATAAATTATACAATAAATGGATGGAGATGTTGTTGAAGTTTTAAAAATAGTGTTAAATAATTAAATAAATAAATAGCAATAAATTTAATTAGTTTGGCCTAAACAATTTAAGAAACGAAATCTAAAACAAATATTAAAATATATTAAAATTATTAAAAGTAAAACTTAATTAATTAATTAATTAAATAAATTCTAATAAATAATATTCATTAAAATATATCGAAAAAAGACAAAATAAATAAAACTAGTAAAATTTGGGGGAAATAAATAATAATTAAATTAATACTTAATTAAAATTAAAGTTACTTACATAAATATAATTCAAATTTGTAGAGCCGGTTAGTTTGAATAATATATCAAACCGATGCTATAAAAAGCAAAGGAAAAGCTAAAAATAGTCACTGGAAAATTGTGTAAGCAAAGAACTTTATTCATTTATATTCTGAAAAAGGTTTAAGTATATATTTCTAGGTCTTCGCGGATACACAATACTTAACCGATTAAGCCCAACATACTTTTTCTATAATTGTCTTATGTTTTCACCCATAATACAAAGTACGCTCGAAAAAGATTAAATAAATTAAATAACCAAACTAAAGTTGTCAAATGTCTCGATTTTCTAACTTTATTCGGTTTTAAGAACAATGTCCGGTGTCTCGGAATTTATTCTTTATCGCATTTTATCTAGATGTTGGGAATTTCTAAATAGTGTTAATAGATGGATTGGGCACCTCTGGATCAAATGCCAGTCCTATTGAGGATTTTACCACTACCCCTGAAAAATTCCTAGTATTTTTATGTAGGTCAACTCAAATTTTATGAGTTTTCACGACTTTATTAATATTATTATTATTATTCGGTATTATTGCGAAATTTTTCAGTTTTAAGTGGGTAAAATCAAAATTATTGGTTTTTTTCAGAGTTTTTCAATAGGTTTTCGCTGTATCAATTTAGGTCAAATATAAACACACACATTCTATAAAGTTTTATTATTAAATAAGTAGGTCAAATAAACACATAAACTTTAATTATATCAATTTAATTATAGTCGTCGACGGATCAAATACATACACATACACTATATAAACTTAATATAAAATATATATGTATATACAAGTCATATACCTAATTCCGAAGTATAAACGTTTCTATATTACACCTTTGGTGTGTACATCAATTGTAGGTGACTCACCATTTATGAGAAAATGCAGTTTGTAACTTCATTTATTCAAATTTAGAGATAACTATCATGTAACGTTTTTAATTTTAAGTATATTATAAGGCTTGAATTTTGATTTTATATAATTATGAAATAATTATACAAGTTCTTAAATATTACTTTTATTTAAAATTTGTATTATAAATTATTTTTAATTAATTTTCAAGTTTTATTAAAATTTTATGAAATTGATTTTAGAATTATTTCGATATAATGTAAGTCAGATCAATTTTGAATTATTTATTAAAGAAAGTAATTGCCAAACACATTTATTTTTTTAATACATTCTCACTAATCTTTCAAATTTATAGTAATCTTCGCCATTTTAAAAGGCATTAATTAATCGAATTTTGTCAAGTTCTAATTCTATTAAAATATTATTTTATTTAAATGAAGTTATTAAATTTACGGTTTTCGATTTTTCCCTCGAAATCAAGAGGTAGAAGAACCTGGTTGAATATTTGAAATTTTTTTTGAATATCCAATTATCAATTATAGCTATTATATCGAAAATATTTCCTAAACCAGACAATGAGATATTTGTTTTCATTATAAGTATACTGATTATAATATCTGAAATTCTAAAGAAATATTAAATAAATATTTTAATATTAAGTTTAAATAATCTTATAAATCTTACGAAGTTTTTTCGTCATTTTCTCTATAAAAACCTTTTTTTTACAATGTTTTAATAAATTGAAAATAATAATATGTTAAAAATAGTTTAATCACTTTTAAATTTTGAAACTAAAAATCCTCTTAAATATTTGTATGTATTTTTTAATATGTGTGCTGTGTTTGTATGTAAAATTATTTACCACTTTCTCAATTTCTATATAAATACTTTTAAGTTTTGACATATTAAACTTTTACACACAAGTAAGCTTGTGTGTTCCTATACTATAACTTAATTGATTTTATTTTCAATTATAGAAACTTTTATAATTTAAAATTAAATGTAACTGTATTTGAATTTCATACTCTAAATTCTAAACACATTCGAATTTCAAAAGTTATTTTTTGACAAGCATAAAATTGTTGAGTTTAAAATTTTTTAATTAAATTTAAAATTTTTCAAATATAATGACTAAATAATCTTTTAATATTTTTACGCAATTAAAACAGTTAATTTAAACAAATATTATAAAAAAATTAATTAATATTTAAACATAGTTATTAAATTAAAAAACAAAAAATACTTGATCAATCTACCATGATTTCTTATATTCCAAATTATCTAGTTTTTCAAAATACATTTTCCCAATCTTTATTGTGTATTGAATTTTGACCTCTATAATAGAAATTTTACCATTAAGATCTTGTTTTTTCATTTTGTGTGAAAGGAAGAGAATAACAATAGAAATAAACAAAAATTAATAATAGATAGTGAACATTATGGATATGATTTAACTCTTTCACTTCGACAAGCAGCTCTTAGTGGCTCACAAACTTTTTTAAATGGACGAAAACTGTTCCTAGCGGCTTCAAATATTTATCGTCACTGTCTATTTTAACTATGAAGTTAGATGAAAATTTGGCGGTACATGCTTTCAGTTTATTAATTGGAGCAGTAGAGGATGTGCGGTGCATGTATTGTAAGTACTATTCAAGCAGTTCACTCTTTGTAAATAACTAAACGACACTACTGCGTAACTCAATCTTTTTTGCATTCACTGTAAATCGTTAGACGACTGTGTTTAGAAGAAGCAGTTGCTTTTATTGGAAATACATAGATTAGTGAAAGATCAGATTCTAATTCTTCAGACTCTGAATCTGATTATCTGGTTGAAGAAATTGATGCTAAGGGTGAGAATAATTGTGCAGATGATAATAATTGGAAACCTTGTAATCACAACTCCCAAATTGATAACACTTATCAATTCAATCCAAGACGCAAACCTGGATCTTTGCTCCTGAAATATTATACAATTGCAAAGCTATTAAATGCCTTCGTTTACTAATATCTGATGAAATCCTTACTTATCTTGTTGGTATGATCAACACGAATATGGTGCAACAAAGATTCAAATAAATACACCTCCACGTAAGAGATCTCAGAACTGGAATTATTGAAATGTTTATTGAAATGAATTATTGAAATGTTTA
>CAUHTR010006380.1:0-14466 GCA_959609185.1 Schmidtea polychroa
ATTTGACTGATTACGTAATTATTATAATGAACAAGTATTGACATGTACTAAATTTCAGTATTGAAATTGAAATTATTACAAATTTGTACAACTTAACCACCATTTCAGTTAATGACGTTTACACAAATCCTAATCATTTTATCATATTCAAGGAACCATTTTATAATCTCAAAAATTCTTTCACTTCATTTTCCCTTTAGTTATTGAGTAGTGATTTTAGAATAGTAATGGCAATTAATATCATTGATAACATAAATTAATTTGGCATCTGTACCATTCGAGATCTTGGTTGGTGCTTCACCTGACTACCGTACCAATATCAGGTTTCGCATCTGCGGTGAAAATGAGACCCAAGATTCGTTTTAATGACTAGTTGACACCGTGTATAAGGTTTTCCGATTTTAATATGGATTTTTACGACATTTTGTCTAGTTGTATTAATTTGTTTATTCTATATAGTGTATATTTAAGCTTAAGACGAGTGGGAATTTCATGGTACTCTAATTATTGATTAAATACAGACAGTTCTTGAATAACATGATTAATTGGTTCCGTGCTATTCGATACTTGAAATTCAACTATATATACCTGGTATCCATAAAGCACTTAAAATTACATGTAGGTATGTAGTTATGTAACGCAATGTGATAGAAAGAATCTATAAAAGGCAAAAGAATGAAGAAATACTTATTCTTTTCATATCAATAATCAACATGTCCATCATCATTACTATTACAAATGGGTATACGATTCTGTAGTTCTCTGGAATGCTAGTAATCATATAAGTTATTCTATCTTGCACGATCGAGGTTTGGTTGAATAAAAACATTGCTTTTCTCCTTAATACAAAATAAATTGATGAAATCTAATCTAAACCACCTAATTTGCAGCTCAAAGTGACAATGAGCATATTACTTACAAAGTATGTAGAAGGTAACGGATGATTATTATTAGTTTGATTTCAATATTCATTATTGTTTTTCATTGACAAGTATTCGTATTTAAATAATAATAATAATAATATGTTTTAAATTATAATCTCATTTTCCAATTTTACGTGATTTACGTGATAAATGTAAAAGTCTAATAGCTAAGTAGTATAATTAAGGAAGTCACTATAATAATTGTTTACGTTCTTTCATATTTGTTAACTTTCATCAGCACTGAGCTATATTATTTGGTCATTTAAGTGCAATATTTAAGATCTACTATTCCATATAATAAATTTTAATTTTAAAACACCATTTTTTAAAAATATATTTTGACAGCTCAGTTATCGTCTTTAGACACTAAACAATTTCAATAAAACGATTATACTTATAAGTTTAATAGTAATTACAGAGTTATAGTAATAAGATTTTCAATTATTTTTAATAAATTACACTATAAATTACACTAGAACTTGTTATTATCTAATAAATCCCTCTTTGGTAAATCCATCTTATAATGCTTTAGTAATTCGATACTTCTAGGCCTCACTGCATTTGGAAATCTTAGTTTAACTTGGTGAGTTGATCCCTCACATTGCATCCCGTTTTTTTTCGTTTTTAGCGGCTCTAATCCCATTTATACTTTCTTTCCTATATTGAAAATCCTGTATTGTTAGATTTAAACATGACTCGATTCCGGGTAACAATTTGCACCAATTGTTTTCGTTAAACCCCCTTCAATGAATTAGTGATCATATCTTTTACTGTTCTAACATCATTGATTTGTGAACTCAATTTTATGTATGTCCTAAATCAAATCGATTCTGGATGTCATAAATATATTTCTAAATTCAGAAATAATTTGACCAATAGCTGATTTCAAAATACGCAATTTAAAATTTTCTTTCTCTTCATAAGTGTACTGTATTTTCAATAAGGAAGTGTCCCTGTTGTATATTTCTTTAAAAATTAAAAAGATGATTATTTAAGAGTCATTGATGCTGCAGTTAAGGCAAGTTACAGTGTCATCGAAGCCTTTTTCGGAAGGGGACCTCATAAAGAAATGTATGTTGATGGCTTCAGAAGATATTTGCCCGGAAAATGTCCAGATTTTGAGAACATAAGCTTATTAAGAAATACAGTTGCAGATAGAATTAATGAAATGTCAGAGAATATTATTGCCAACTCAAGGAGAAAGTTCGGCGCTTTAGTGAATTTTCAGTTGCAATTGATGAAAGTATCGACCTAACTGATGTTGCACAACTTGCAGTTTTTATACGTGGTGTGGATAAAAATATGTATTTAGCAGAAGAGTTTGTAGAATTGGTACCAATGAAAGGAACAACATTAGCTAATGACATCTTTGAAAGCTTGATAGGGTTACTTGATAAATTAGATGTTGATTGGGCACAACCTGTGAGTTTAACCGTAGATGGAGCACCACAAATGGTTGGTAGTAAAGTTGGAGTGGCAACAAAACTAAATTAAAAACTGTGATCTGTGAATCCAAATCATAAATTTTATAATTTACATTGCATTATACACAGAGAAGTGTTGTGCAGCAAAATAATAAAAATGGATTTCACCATGGGTGTCCTTATAAAGGCAGCGAATTTCATTAGAGCGCGAGGCCTAAATCACAGGCAGTTCAAAGGCTTTTTGAAGGAAACCAATGTAACAGCTGGGAGACAACAGTAGTAGGCAGTAATGAAACAATAGAATTGCTCATTAGTATTGAAATTACTTATTATTATTTGATAATTATCATATTGATATACATCACACACACACACATATATATATATATAATAGGGTGCCAATGAAAAATGAAATGCTAATTTTGCCAGTTCTTACCCCCTCAATTTGTTCATATTGGCATCCTGTTTATCTAGCCAAAAAATAATTTGAATTGGGTTATGTTTACCACTTGCTCAATGGATGTGACCGTTTACTGTATGTACGGCCAACGACTAATATTGTAATGCTTAAGAAAAAACAATATTAATAAAACATATTATACAGTACACAGTTAATGAATGATGATTTGGAAAATAAATGTTACTCTGCATTCTGAAAAGTGAAGTTAAGTGCTATTACACACATTACACTGTGCTTAGCTGAATCTACTTAAGTAAAAGTGCAAGTTTAATTGTCACTGGAGCAGCCTGCAAGCGTAGACTTCTTGGGGTCCGGGTAGTCGTGGCGATGCTTCTCGACCACCTGAAGTAAAAACTGTTTCTGTTCATCCTGGTTTGTAATGACAGCATTAAATTATTGTATCAGTGATACGCCACGTTCAGCTGCATCATTGACAACTTTAAGAGCCTTGACACGACTCAGACCCCGAATGTAGTCAGAGTTAGATTTCCATCCTAAAGGATGCTGTCGGAGGAAGTCCTGTGGAATTTCGAGTGCGACAAAGAACTGCCTGGTATTGGTTGTGACGAAATCTGAGAGTTTCTTTGTAGAAATGTCCTTCTCATCCAGTTGTATACGTTTGCATGGCTCATCTTCACCTTCACGCGATAGTGCGGCAACCATTAGCTCTTTACTCTCGACCGGCACTTCGTCATCAAAGAAAGCCAAACCGATCAGGGTTTCACCGAGGTACCACAGATGGCGAAGAAAGGTAATGAGTGCTGCATTGGAAACTGCTTCATTTCTTGTTTTGTACTGGACCAGTTGCTGCAACAATTCCAAGTCATGTTGTGGAGCTGAAGGTGCCGATGGACAAGTAAACCACACCTTCAGGTAGATGGTGATGACGAAAACATTCATTTGTCGAAGTCCTGAAAGTTCTCGAGGTGTAAGATGAAACTGTGAACGGTACAAGTAAATTTTGAGACAGTATATAAGTTTGTCCATCCACCTGGCTCTGTGATAGGCTCCTGGTGCATGCACAGTGACATTATCAGACGCATCACCAAGAAACAAAATGCTCAACTGAAGTAACTCCTTATAGTCGTCTCTTGGCTGGAATGTCAGAAGCTGCTGCTTCAGAAAGACAAGCATTTCTTCTTTGATTGGATTTAGTTCACTGGCAAGTTGATCATCACCGATACCACTTTCAAACGCTTGTCTGTTGATTGTTCTCCATGCTGCTGAGAATCTCTGGAACAATTTGATCTGTGGACCACTTGATGCCTTTTCAATCACTGTTTCAAAGACTTTAGCGACAATAAGTTCATGAATGTGGTGCCTGCATGCCAAACTCAACAGCTGTTTCTTCAACTTGTTTTCCAACAAAACGCATGCGCCAGCTTTATTTCCCGAGTTGCTTGCTGTGGTGTCAAATGACATGCCAATAATTCGATCGGTTAAATTCCAGTCCAGTAACACTTCATGCACTGCTGTAGCCTGAGCTTCACCAGTTCCACTTGATAACTTGGGAACAGCCAACAGTTTCATTACGCCATCCCCAGACACAATTATTGCAAGTCTATCCACAGTCTCTTTTCCTGTCAACTCGGGAAGCAGCTTGCCATCCCAGTGAACTGTCAATGGCGTATCGGGTGAAAAACTGTTTCGCACTTCAGCAGCAATGTCTGCACGATGTTGCCTTCGAGCTAGTCTGGTTGACTCTTTGTTTAAAGTTAGCTCACTGGGATTGTGGCCAAGTGACTTGGCAGCGGCAGCCAAAATGTACGTGGCATTTCTGTCACTTACTTTCGTCCGATCAAGTGCAGATGCCAGCTCTGGAGTAAGTATGTTCATTGGACGGTGACGTTTTGGCGCTGGCATAGACATACTGGGATCCGACATTGTTAGACTACTGCTGTCATCTTCACTTTCACTGCTTTCACCCAAACTTCTTACGACTGAAGCATCGCACTGTCTCTGCTCTTCTCTGACCTTTCTTTGCTCCTCTAAAAGTTCTCGCTGCCGGCGTCTTTCCTCCTGCTTCGTAAGCTTTGTGTCTACTGCACCCATGCATCCCCGCCTGCCCTTTTCTCGCTGTGCTTCCAAGAATTTCTTGTCCTCTTCAATTTTGATGAGTTTCATTGCATTTGCATGTGCAACATCGAATAAATCATCCAAACTTTCCGAAAATGCATCCTCTTTACTCTTTTGCACTTTGGACATCCTTGCCGTATTTTTCTTAAGCGCTTGCCATTTTGCATGCAAATCCTTCAACTTGGCAACAATATTATAGTCCTGTCGGGTTGGTATTCTGGCTTTCATCCAAAATTGTAATAGTTCTCTTGTTGTTGATACAGCACTGTCCTGAATAGTCAGCTTTTCATTCAAATGAAAGTGGAAAAATCTTGCAAGTACTTGACGATTTGATGGTAGTTTGCTGCCTGTTAGTTCACTCAATGTTCCACCAATCAACCAGATGCCTCGATCTTTGCCTTTACTTATACACACAGCTGCCATTGAACCAGGATATCTGCAAGTATATGCACAGAAAAATATAAAACAATTTGCAACAAATCAGTCTATTGCACCAATTAAATATTCATAAATTAAGTGTTATGAAACAATACACTTACCCAGAGTTAGCTTTGCATTAAATAAGAAAGTCACAAGTCACACACGCAATAAAGAACAAAATTTAAAATCCAATAAAAATGCAGACAACAACAATCTCCAAAGAATATATAATTGCAATGACTCACACTAATAAGTAAGTAAACTCATTCAACTCAATGTTGTATTTTATTAGGAATAACCCATAACGTACAATATGTTGGACTATGATGCCAGTGAGCAACCTCTAAATATAATTGAATGTTGAAGAAAAAAATACCAGTTGATTACCATATCCATAGGAACAAAATTAGGGGGTAAGACCTGAAAAATATTACACTTAAATTTTTGCCATGTATTTCATTGGCACCCTAATATATATATATATATATATATATATATATATATATATATATATATATATATATATATATATATATATATATATATATATATATATATATATAATTCAGATATTAATTAAACACTGAATATACACATGCTTAATGCGTGTTGTCTGTTGATTTTAGATTTATCATCAAAGCCTCGCATGTAATACGTTCTCAATCACTATTGAAACCCTTATATAAATTGGACATGTATTTTTTCAACTCGAGTGTCTTATTATGCTCAATAATATAATTTTTTTCCCACTCAATCAGCCATTCTCTCAAACTCGAACAGTCTCTATAATGTATGTAGAATTACACCCATTATCAAGCAAGACGACATAAAAAATCAGACCAAACACTGAAATAATTTTACCATTGACACATCCAATATTTTTTTAAATAGCTTTTTTTTATAATTTCAAAAACCCCCAAAAAAACAGTAAAACTATAGCAGAACCAACACCAGCAGACAAATCACTTTCGTTTATATTATCAAATTTAGCATTAGCGAGTTCGAAAGGATGCCCGGTTGAATGGAAACAGTAACTATTGAGGATATATTATTTGTGATACTTTGATGACAAAATCACTTTAACCCAAAAATTAACATACAAAATGCATTAATAAAATCTATTGGACTCCGCACCTATAATGATGTGATTTCTAATAAACATTGAAACATTTTTATGGAAGTTGTTTAGTGTAATGATAATCCAACCGAGCTGTCGGAATATATTGCAAAAATATGTTTATAAATGTTGTTTTGTCTAAATGTAATAACTCCTTTTTTAATGCAAGTTCAAGATTTACGTGCGGTTATTTTTGGCTATTTTCTGTGATATCTATGTTTATCTGTGTGCATCAATTGCCAGTTGTATATAAATTATTTTTGCTTCATTATATATTTCATAAATATGGCATGAACTAACTTGATATATTTGAACAGAAAATCTAGGTCTATTTTTATATTAATTGTTTATATTTCATTAAATATGGTAATGAATATAAAATCTAAATATTTAAAAATTTGTATTGAATCTGATAACTCCGAATTCATGAAAATATAATATAAATAATTATTATAATTATAAAGGTTGCAGAGAAATAATGTGTCGAATAAAGGAAGATTAGATTAATATAAATAATATTACGAATAAAAGAAATAATGAATAATTTTGTTTGTATATGGTCCAAAATTTGACATTTAATAAAAAAAAATTTTGAAATTATTATCTTTATTTGAAAATGGCATATGTCAAAATATGTTCTATTAAAATAATATGATATAAATATCAATCTTTATTTCAAAATAAACAACTTAAACTAGTAGGACGTCGCATAAGGCTAATCGTTTATTAATAAGAACACAACTTATAACATGTGGTCTCTAACTGCCGGTCAAAGGAAGTTCGATAAATTCAAGGAATAATTTAAATAAGTTTTATTTATACTTATCAGAGAGCAATTATTTTGATTGAAATTTTCATCAATAGTAAGTATACAAACACGGTTCTTTTCAGAAATTTAAATTAATAAAATAAAGTAACTTACCAATAATTATTTAACATATTTTTGACCGAATGGAAAAGGAGAATAAAAAATAAGAAAATTAAAATTTTAGATCTGTGGTGCGTTCAATAAGTACTGGAATTATAAAATAATAAAATAACTGGAACGGTATATTTTAACATAATAACAATGTAATGTATGCATTATTTTTATAGATGTTGTTAATTATAATAAGATAATTATTATGGTTAAAATTGTTATGGGATTATGGATTAAAAAATTCAAAGCAGAAAAAAGTCAATAATAAAATGTAAATAAAACAACTAGAAGAAATAAGGAAGTTAAAAGATACAAAGAAAACAAAAGAGAAGAAATTATAAGAAGAAAGGAAATATATCTGACCTCCACCACACCTAGCAATCCAAAATAATCAAAGGAAAACATTCAACTACTATTCTTTCCTCGGAGAGAATCTGAATCTGAACTTATAACATTTTCTGTGTACGCGACAATAACACTTTTAGTCACACGTCATATTGTCCATCACCTCTATCAATTTTCCTTTCAATCAAGATTGTAAATTAGCTTGAGAGCAAACAAATTCGAGAACGTATCTGTCACACCAATATCAAGCAATTCGGGGCGGTTGAAGGTTTTATTTAATTATATTAATTGAATAAAGTTGTTGATAATTTATTTTATTGTTATCAATTTATTCGGAGTCTAATATTTGTATTTATTCTATCAAATACCATTTTTTGTACCCGACACAGGCACCCCATCAGTCCCAAAACAGATTTTAAAGGAGACTCTGCTGGGCTCTTACAATCTCTCAGTATATACTTACAACCGATTAAAACATATAAGTATTAAAATATACAAATTTCGCAAGAACTCGAATCTATTCAATTTTACGATCGAAACAAACAACATCTGGAAAATGTTTCTCCTTTAGTCTTAGTAGTCTTTGGTCGTCCTGCCTTTTTTATGTTAGTACTATCTGACACTTTAAATATTTCTTTCAACTAACCTTGAACAAAATTCTAAATTGTTCATGGTTCCTTCATTTCTTGAAAATAAAATGCAAGAATTGAAAACAACCAGGTGAACTATGTGCATAAAAATCAAATTAAAATAAACAAACTAAATTTAAAAAAAACCGTAAAGTATACAAACCTAAATTCCTAGAATTAAAACAATCCAACATCAAACGTGACATATAGAGCTGTAATATTCTGTAATATTCAATTCTGCAAGTAAAAGCTGTCCGTGTATGTAATGGAGTTTTGCCTTATTCAGTTAACAAAAGTGTTATTGAACTACTATTGATATATAAACTAAGAATTACTGAAAACGATATATATGAAGAATATTATATAATATATAAAATAATTTGAAAAGTTGAATTGTCTTAATCAATATTAATAACAAGATAAGAGGAAAAAAATAGGGAATATGAATATGAATTTCAATAAAATTTCAATAGAAATGTCTAGTATACAAATTCCTGAGGGCATTTCTGATCATCAATAAAGAAAGCGTATAACATCATATGAAGTGAAATGGGAAAAATAAAGCCAAAAGTATAAGCGTCATTCTCTTATGAGCTCTTAAAGTATATATTAACAGTAAAAGGTGATCATTGCAAAAACTGTATCAAATTCCAGAATATTTTTCAGAAAACGTGACTGAAGCATTAATTAGATTTGATATCGAACTTAAGAAATATTTTATTGTTAGTTTCGAATGCAAAATTTAGCATTTCTGTTGTTGTTTAAGTATTTTTACAGTGTATATATTTACCAAACACGGCAATCAACTACTGAACAATTTTAATTCATTTTAATATTTTTGGGAAAGAATAATTTAGGTTAACTAAAAGATTTCATAAAATTTAATTTAAGTAATATCTTAATGGTTAAAATGATTCATTACTGAGTGAATAATTTACTGACTGAACAAATCCTACAATCTAAAAATAGTGTTGATCACATTTAATAATATTTTTTATTTTTATTTTTTTTATAATAATATTTTGATTTATAAAAAGATTTGATTTAAATATACTTAACTAACTACTACTCAGTTTCATTCAGAATTCAGATAATGATAATTCAGATAAAAGCGGGAAGTAGTTCAACAAAAGGAAAACCACTAAACGATGCTAAATGAACATGTTTGCTAAACTCGAAATTACAATAGAAATAATGTACAAAAATATATCCTATGTACAGAAAGCAATAATTAGAGTCGAATTTCTGGAAAAATTATTTCTTAGTATGCTTAAATTAAAGTAACCGAGAATTCAAAAATTAAAAAACAACAGTAAATTACAAATCAAATATACGTATCGATGCAATTTAAACGGATTTATTTTATCAAAGCAATTTCGGTTCAGAAATAATACTATTAAACTGTTTGAAAAACTTTTTGAATCACCGAAATTTAAAGAAAAACCGGATCATCCACCTGAATCATAACAAATGTTAACCCAGTACATGCAAAGACAAGGAAATTAGATCCAACGAAGAAATTTTCAAAAAGCTACTAAAAAAATAAAATAGTAACCCATTGAAACTCAGATTGGTTATCTGCATTAAAACTCAACTAAAATGTAAACGAGTAATGGAGAGTCCATGACAACTCCCAAATACTAAACAAAATCACATAAGTGCTATAATCAATAGATTAAAAAATTAAGATATTTCTTAAAAATAAACTTAGAAAAGTCACACCATCAGATATCAATCTGAAAGAGATATTTAAAAATCAGCTATCGTAACTTGAATGGGAATATTTGAATATAATAAAATGTTATTTGGTTTGCGACATACTCCTGCAATATTGCAACGCTTCTTGGACCTAATTCTAACAAACAAACAGAATACAATCGCATGTGGACAATATATTTGTAACAAGTCCAAACAAAGGAACACATTTAAACAATATCGAAAGATATTCGAACATTAAATATTTATCACATCAATATAATATCCAGAAATAGGAAGTTTTACAAAGAAAAACTTTATACACTGGATAAAAAGGACACGAGCTGTCTAAGCTTCGCATATGTACACACACACACACACACTATCAAGACGATAGATTTGGAAATCAACTTATGGTTAAAAACCTGTAAAACCCATCTAACAATTTACTTAACTTTCGATTAAAACCATTACTAAAGCAATACAGATGCAAAAAACATTCCAAAGACAAATACTACAGTTCAATTGCACAATCAATTATGTCACTGGAGCAGTAAGCATAGCATCAAGGATTGAAACCGACATAAACGTCCTAGAATTCAACGAACTAATTAAAACTGAAAAAGTCAATATGAAACAAAATGAAAAAATCAACGAATTACTCACAAAACCAGCCTAAAATTAAAGAATATCAACGAATTCTGGTATGATGTTGATAATGAAAATTCAGCAAGATTGGTGTTACGAAAAAATTCAGAAACACATGAATTTCAAAAGTGTGATTTATCAATAACTCAAATCTCACGAAATATTTCATAGCAAAAAGATATAGTCCAGCATGAAAGAAAATAAAAAGTTTGTACAAATGTGCGAAGCTATTAAGTTATCTAAACAACAAAAAAGATGAGTCTAGGAAGTAAACTTTCCCTGATTAACAATCACCGATAGGAAAGCAAACTGATTTGAAAAAATCACTCCCAAAGAAATATCAACCATAAACATGACATTATATAAAATTCAATTAAATATCCCGCCATGGTCCACTTAAAAGAATAATTAAACACCAGAAGACACATTGAATAACGATTATTTAAAATACTATAGAAAATGTTACAAAAAGAAACAGGGTAACTGCTTATAACTCCCATGCAAATGGAAAAATTGAAAAGCTGTAGGAAAGTCCTGCATAAGTAGTTTTTGTTAGAGAATCAAATTTACCGTCCCTAAGGCTACGAAGAAACAAAACAAGATATTACAGAAATTCAAAAACAAATAAGCTGTGCAAATTGCATGATTCAATAGTCCAGCGTTTGCGAATTTTCTTTATAAACAACCAGACACGGGGATTTTCTGTTTTATAGTTAAGGTTTAATTTTAGTTTTCCTATATAAAAGGGTTTTGATATATACTGTATTTTTTATACGCTAATTTGATTATCTAAAATGAGATCGCAATTTCATTATTTTCAAGGTTAATTTGAAGAAATTATGTTTTCAAATTTTACTTCATGTGATCAACTTTATATTTCCTCTTTATTGAAATATCAACAATTTATATTTGAAAAATGAATAATATAATATTATATCACACATTGTATTTAATAATTGGTCGTGATTCATATAGGGTAGTGTGATAATTCACGATGTACATGTTTTATTTGAACTTGTCTTCATTAGATGTGACGCCATTTAAATTCTGTTGTGATCAGTTCATACTTTCTAAATAAATTTCTAATTTATACAAAAATTTAATTTCAAATTCAAACATTTGCATACTTTGTTGGGACAATTTTATATTTGTTGAATTAAACGTTTTTGTCCACAAATTTAATTTTTATTTAAATGCGTTGATACTTCCTATTAATTCAATAATAGGTTTTCCTTTCACTTATAATTGGTGAGGCCGTTTTGAAGCGAAAATATTCCTGGTCAATGGTGTAAGAATTTAATAAAACCGAAAATTATACAAATAATCAAACAAATTAACTAATTTATTTTCTTTCATTATATATAACTATTAAACTAAAGAAATGTCTGAAATCTGAAATCTGAATGTGGGTTGTTTAAATTAAATGTATATAAAAAAGCGGTATTGTGTTTTATAGAACAAATAATTTTTTAGATATTACATGTCCAAGTTGATAAAATAACCCACATAAAAAGTTGCGGCGATCCACATGTGGCTTATGAGCTACAGGTTGGGCATCTCTGGGTTACGTCATGTAATTTAAAAGTGCAATTAGAGTCATCATCTAACAAAATATTATTGAATGTGGTTGTATAAATTAAATGTATAAAAAATTGTAAGTGCATTCAAATATACTTTATTATTGTGATTAAAATTCTAGTTTTCGTTGGGTAAACAGTATTTGAAATTTAGTATAATATCTAAGATTCTTTCCTAGTAAAAATTCACAATTACATTATTTAGTTGTCACAGCATTGTTTTCGTGACAAAATTTTAAGATTATGATTAATGTCAATATCACGAATAATAATAATTGTAAAGATGAAATTCAAGCCAGTGTCTAATTTCAATTGATCTAAGTATGTACCTATGAACGGTCTGAGACAACTGTCTCCCATATGTATGAGATAATCGTTATAATGGTGATGTCATTATATATGCACTTATGTAATTACCGATATGTATATATCGTGTGTGATTATGTAATTAAACGCACATGATTAAATAATATTGATATTTTGTTTTTACAGTTCCCATTTTTATTTTTGTTTGTTTTAATGAAATGGTCACCAATTTTTAAGAACAGAACTTTTACTGAAATATATGAACTTTTTAAAGGAAATTATTTTTTTTATAAAAAAAATATTTTTTTATTAATAAGAAAATTAATAATAACGAAAATTACATCGAACATTATGAAATTATTTAATATATAAGAAATGTTTACGTATAAGTCAATAAAAGAAAAAATTTTCAGGTGAAGGTACATTTATTTTCAGCTGCAATGAATATCAAATTTTGAAAGAGACATTCGAATACCTAATGAATGAAAACCAAATTCACTCTAATTGTGATGATATTGCTCATCCGTTTCCTGCAAATAATTTCCATAGACAAAATTCTGCAATAGAATCCCGTACAGAAGTTTGTTTTAAATTTAATTTTTTTGTAATATTTGTTAATATTGATTTATTTATGTCATTTTTTAAATTCCACTTTTTTATTTGATAATTAATAGTGAAGCCAGATAGGTTAGTAAAACTTATAATTGTATATAGTGTTATAAGAAGCGATCGTACAAAATTTGTGGATGTATTTCTAAACAAAATATAAAAACGTCTGTAAATATACCGTATTTCCCCTTTAATAAGACCTAGTATGAATTATTCGCCCACAAAAAATATAAGACCTACCCTGAAAATAAGACCTACCTTGAAAGATCTGTTTACTTATTTACATAACGAAAAAAATAGTAATTTTAATTCAAATTAGCCATAAATATATGCTTTAAAGTGTCAAATACTGGCAAATCTGTTAGTTATTCAATCCCCAATCCAATGATCATGACCATAATTTTAAAATCACATGTGTCGGTTTTACATGGGTTTTTAGGTATTTTAATACATGTTCTGTTCAGATGTCTTACATACACCTCCTTCACGTGTAGTTTAGGTTCGAACATATTGAATTGCTCGGGCAATTGCATTTTAGCATATTGTTATAAAATTTATATTTGGTAAAGCCAAAAATACAAGAGGTTGTATCTTGGGTCGCGAAAGCATGGAATGCAATCACGGATACGTCCATTGGTAACGCACTAAGAGCAGGATACTTGGATAAAAATTGCTCGTTTGAAGATAGCTATATTGCCAGGCATTCGAGATTTGGACCGATGATCTTGGATGAAATTGAATGACGGATGGGCAATATTGTAACCCCGACTGACAGTAATGATGGTGATGTAAATGAGGTGGATGACATGATTATATTTGAATAAATGTCTAGTTTTTAAACGTAATAAATTTGTTTTGAAAATATGACCCGAAAATAAGCCCTAGGTAGCTTTTTTTCTGAAAATTTGAAGTAAGACAGTGTCTTATTTTCGGGGAAATACGGTACGAATTATAACGGCTGTTCTAGAATGTTTTCTTGGATTATAATTATGACTCGCAAGTGTACCTGAATATTTTTGAATTGTTTGCGTACAAGCAGAATATGTTCTTGTAGTTCAACGGAGATACCTTATTTCAGTTAAGTATATATTTTTCGTGCATAAACAAATTGTTGCTCAATGTTCAAATAAGATTCATACTTAATCAAATTAGGCAGTGCATATTAAAAAAATACGATAGATCACCCCAGACAATATTGATGGTAGGATATATCCCCTAAATTTTGCCATGATAAATCTTCACATTTAAAAATGTGAAGAATTTGTTGGTTTTGAATTTTAAATATATTTATTGAAATTCGACTTCAATTAAAAGTTAA
>CAUHTR010006381.1:0-11370 GCA_959609185.1 Schmidtea polychroa
AAGAACTCTCACTCTGGAAAGCCAGCGAACTTCAGCGGAAAGTAGCAACTGTGAATTTCTGGCCTCATTTCATCACACAGAATTGTGAAACAATCGGGAATTGAGTGGTTTGCTTTGAATGAAATTAACAATCTGAATTAAAACTGAAAGAACTTCATGTAAATTCGGGAGACATTTTGTTTGCTGCTAAATGCTCACGGTGGAAAACACAGGAGTAAGTTAAATGTATCACCAGCACCTTCTCCTTGGATTCTTAGTTCTTACACCTGGAAAGTCTTCAAAACCATGTTTGCTGCACCATCTGTACACAATCCAATACACAATTTCCAGTCAAAGAATTTTTTTTGACATATTTCATCAATGATGCGAAAGATTTCTGACTGGTTCCTGTGTAAGAGGGAATCTCACTGCAACACAAAAGGTCTTCTTTGAGGTCACTGCTGTCATAATCAACATATCTAACATGAACATAAAAGAACTGCTTTGTTTGCAACACACCTGTTGACTCATCCTTTGATTGCAAATGACTCAGACTTCTGGACCTTCTCGATGAGTTGATCTTCAATATCTGCCGATAATTCCTCAATCCTTCTTCCAATTTGTGTCATTGGATAAAGGAATGGCCTTCATTTTGTCACCAGCTTTTAAACACAAAATCTCTGAACAAACATCCGCCAAGCATGGTTTTATTTGTTTTTCAGCAATTGAAAATGGTTTTTTACATTCGGCAATTCGAAAAGCAACCAAATAAGAAGCCTTTAAAAGTGATTTGTTGGCTAAAAGGGACTTTTGAAATGAATTTTTTTGCTTTTTATCGCAAGAAATCTTTTCTCTCAATTGGTTTTGATTCCAATTCTTTGTGTTTTGAGTTCAAATGTCGTGATAAATTATTTGCTTTCATGCTTTCATTGGACAGCACTTCCCCATAAATGATACATTGTGGTTTGGACAACTTGCATCTGATCCAGGCCAATAAATAAATCCAAATCTTAAAAAAAGTAATGTTGTATTTGCGAATAAAACTTGACCTTTTCTTTTTTTCGGGTGGACATTGAACTTCTTCTTCATCATTGTTTTCAACAGCTGTTGAATTGTTATTGTTAACCTTTATAACAAAATGTTAATGTTGCTTGTCTTTTTTTACGTTTCATTTTAGGATTGAAAAAAGTTTAGGATTATTAAAAACTTGATTAATTTTTTAGCAATTTTAAATTATATTTATGGTTAATTGTAAAAATTAGCATTAAATAAAATTTTTTTCAAATTTGCTCACGACCCGCACAAAATCTTCCACGACCGGCGGTGAGAATCGCTGATATAAACAATACCTAATTAATTTATATTTGAGAATGGAATTAAGAAATGAATTGTTTATCAAAATTGTTGATCAAATCAGCTTTACACTAAACTATATTTATATACTGAATTAATAAAAGTTTTTTTTAATTAAATTCATTTAAAATAATCGAAATAAAAATAATTAATAATGAATCATAAACAGACGTAGATTTTTGCATTTTTAATATGTGACGTAAGTTATCAATTTTTAACCGATTATCATTTCATTTTTTCATGAGCATTTTGACTTCAATTGTCTTTTACACGAACTAAATTATATAATCCGTTGAATATTTTCTGTTACAATACGATTAAATGTAAATTAATTTTTACATAATTATTTTGTATTAAAAAGTTTTTATTAGCACTTAAAAATATACATTTTTTAAAAACACTTGAGAGTTAGTGAGTTTTTGTATTTACTAATAATAAATTTATTTTATAGTAAAGACTATAAATAAATAATAGCTATTTCATATTGATTTCGTAAAAAAATATTTTATTCATAAATGGCATGATGAATATTCGAAAAATATTTGTATACTATAATCGTTGAGCATTCAACTGGGTTCGTGACTACGTTAGGATACATGTGTCTCCATATGAATATTTAGAATTATGAGAATGATGTTAACAAGATTTTATTCGAATTCTAACATAGAAACAAGAAAATTAGACTGTTATTTCGTGCACTGGGCGTCTCATCTCACGCACAGATGCTAATGCGACCAAGGTTCCTATGGTTACGGGACTGACATGTTGTAGTTCCTGCCCTACCGCTCGTAGTCGCTGTAATTCTAACCGTAATGTCTGCAGGTGTTGTAATTTCAGGAGACTAAGGAGGGTTATTCTTAACGGCCAACTTGGCATTTAGTGGACTAGAGTCGAATTTCGCTCTCAGGCCAAAATAAAGTTGTGCGACCGTAGACGCACGGCGCCCTCAAAGGGTTAAAGTCTATATTTTTAATACCACCTATATAAACATCAACATTAATACATCAATACTTTGTCCAGAACGGTGTTTGGTTAATGTATTGTTCTGCGTGAAGTTTGCATTGTTACGTAGAAATCTGTAAAGGAGAACTTGTTGTCGTTTTGCCTTTTGTAGCATTGTGAAAGATCCAAAAAGAACAGTATATGTATGTGTGATGTAAAGCCGTGTATTTATGTTTTTGAACCATTTCACAATGGTTGTAAAAAATATAATTAATACTTGTTTGAAAAGTTTATATTTTTTGTAATAAAATTTTGTACGAAATATTTTTTATTACATAAATTAATTTTCTTACATGACACTAAACAATCTTTGGTCAATATATTAACCAATGAAATCTTTGATTTTTTGACGGACATTCATCATTGATGTTTGAATCACTGATATTTTTATTTATCAAATTTGTTTTATCTAGGCAATAGGTTTTTGAAAATATATTAATTAAAATTCAAATTCCAAAATAATTAATTTATCCTATAAGGGGTTAAATTCTGTTTAAGTCATTTTGAGGTTACAATCCGAAATAATGTAATTTTGAGAAATGTATATTAAATAAAAATATTTGTCTTAATTCATATTTAATTACAAAGAAATAATAGTAAATCTTTTCATTAATTCGTACTCATGCTTTATTAGTTTTAATTTTTCTCCGAGATTTGCATAATCTTCCAAAATGGCAAAGGTTTGCAATTCGAAAGTGAAATTAAATAAGTATAAACACAATATACAATTACTGAAACTATAGTCCATAACAAAATCAAATGAAAAATTTGCAGGTTAATATTCAAATTTTTTGGATCCCAACAGGCACTCGTTTTAGCAATGATGTCAGTGCTTCCTAAAAAGCAAATCAAAGTTGTACGGGACTCGGGAATGAAAGTTATAAGCTTCATTTAAGTACATCGTGAAGTAATGAAATAAAAGTAATAAAAATAATGTTAAAACTATAATAAGGAATTTTTCCAATTTAAAAAGCTGAAGTTTAGATCGAAGTCGGTGTTTTTCTAAAAGAACTTCATCGTTGATATTTATTAAAATATTTGAAACGGTTACACTTTGGGCCTCCAATTTTACGAACATATTTTTCCCTGTTTCTATTATTAAGAATCGCAACTTGGAATTAAGTTGCCTCCAATAATTGCATGTATCATAATAATGGGAAATATGCCTCAAGCAAGTATTGGAATCAACCAGTTCAATAGAAATATGACTCAATTGATATTCTTGTTCCATTAAAGCTGATCTAAAAAATAATCCACTGATTCTGATTTGCATAAAACATTGAAAAACCAAAATTTCACAGCATAATATTCACAGATTGATTCCAGAAATATTCCAAAATCAGAATATAGTTATTGAATTCATATTGCGAAATATTAGAAATTCGATTCACTTCTGAAATGAGATTTATTTTTTCAAAGACGTCTAATATTTGAAAAAATAAATGTTGAAAGTTGATTTCATGAACATCAGCAATTTCGTAAAGCCTTTTAATATGTGATACTATTTTGTTAATATAATTCTCAATATTCTGTGATGGTATATTTAAAGCTGCGGTCGGGAATCTTTTGGAACATGTAAGATCCATTTGTGGCTTTTAACATTTTCTTTAGTTGACGCCGAATCATCAGATAAATACATTTATTTCCTAATATTGACTTCATTTAAAATCAATTAATTTTATAATTTAATGCCATAAAATTTATTAAACTAAAACATACTAAAATGCTTAATTTCACTAATATTATTTCAATATGAGACACTTAGTGCTCGGTATTCTGTCGAATCATTTCGAAATAAAAATAAGAAAAATTTATACTAACAACAATATCACCTAACTTAGTTTAACCTTATTATTAGCAGGTTGATATACTTACGTAAAACGCCACGATGTGACTTTAAGATACATTACATACAAATTACACAAATTACAAACAAAATTTTATTCAAATTTCAATCAGCACACCAATGCGAAATTGATAATAGTCCTAAATGACATTGATTTAAATTTTTAATATCTTTAGTCCAAAATTGGTCCACTATTTAGTATCATGTTTTGTGATTTTGGAAAGGTAACAGATAATAATACAGTCAATAAATTGAAATAAAATTAAAAAACAACATATCAAATAATTGCTACTAAAACAAGCAAAAACAATTCAAATAAACTAAACATAAAAATTAATAAAAAAACATTTTGTATAGCAAGAAATTACAACATAAAGACAACAAACGAGTAAAACATCATGATGTTTAAGAACGAAAATTAAATAAAATTATTAAAGAGAATAGAAATCGTTACATAAATTTAAAAAAATTAGAAAACACAATAGGAGAGGCGGAAACTGAAATTAATAAAATTAAATTAAATAATAATTATATAAACTTTATTCTGTTTATATGCGAATATGATTAAACACTATTAAAAAATCATTAAAATGCGATCATTTTAATAAGTATGATCATATTAAGAAAAGAGTACGGAAATTTAAAAATTACCTTTTAAATAATCTGTTTAAGCTCACATAGTTGAAACGTGACGGAAATACGTCGGAACATAGCACGTAGACACAACATCAAGGTGATTCAAACTAAAACACATCAAAACATCGAGTAAACAAAAACCACTAATTCGCTTAACACCAAAATGATAAACACAAAACTAAAGTAATATAAAATAAAAGAAAGAAGTAGTACACAAAACCGACTAAAACATAACATGCAATACCCGGATACCAGTCATATTTTTCCGGTATTAAATTAAAATATTATTTTAAACAACAAAAATGCATTTTACAGCTAAAATAAACTAGAATTTTTATTTTAACAAATAAACAAATAAATGCCGTTCTATTTACACGAAAACACTTCAAAATCTTATAAAATTAAGTTTTTGTATGTTGATGTATATTGAATAATAGTTATGTAAAATAATTAATTAATCATTAGCAGCGGTACTAGCAAGAATAACAACGCGTGATTGTTTACCATTCAGAGTATTTATCACATCTGACGATCTTAGAAAATCACTAAAAGCATTAAATTTAAGTGATGAGCTACCTAAATCACCCAACACCATTCATTACTTTTTCGTTCATTTTAAATATATATTTATTTTATATCTTATAAAATATTTGTATCTCCTCATTTCTGTCATATTATATGGACAGAAAATATTATTGAAATATTTTATTGGTCCGATTCTGAAATCGGTTTTCGAAACGTTGAGGTCGATATATATTTATCTAACCATTCCCTATTTCTTTATTTTAACATATATTTTTTAAATAATCATGAATGCAAAAATGATTTTAGGAATGTGGTTCCAGGTATATCTATGATATTATTAATCAATTAACAGGTCCACAATACACTAGATCTCCTCCAATTGTGTCAAATTTTCGAGTTGAATTTGATAGCTTTCAACGAATCGAATTTCAGTAAATTATCCTCAAATGAAATTCGTGAATCGATAGAACTGTTTGGTTATTGAGTTGATGATAAAATTAGAATTCTTATTCTGACTCCAAGCATGTCTTTTACTGACCCACAAATAACAGTTAACACTGGAAACTTTATTGAATATCACAAATATTTTCACACTGATACAATTGACTCAACAAGCTAACTATTATACCGTGCTTTTTACAACACTATGATGAGGAATAACGCACTCGTATAACTTTGATTTGACAAATCTCTCACAACTTAGGAGTGTAATAATTGGTTGTTCTCTGATTTTGACTTTGTTTTACTCGCCTAACTTTATTATATTATCTTGCTGATTCGCATTAATTCTGTTTTCTTTTTAGTTTCTCTGTTTCAATTTTATTCAAATATCTCTTCTAAATTGTTCTCTCAATGGCTTCTTCAAACTGTTCGCTACAATTCTCCCACGTCTTCTTAATTTTTTAATCATCCTCTCTATAGTTTCTTTGCCTGCGAAGAATTGGAAGCTATGGAACATGAAGATGATGAAAGGTTTGCAGCTTTTGAGATACGTCTAAGAAAGCTTTAGCTGAGGAAGAAGATATGCTAGCGTGATGAAAATTCAAAAGAATACCCAAAATACCATGCCTACATCTCCACAAAGAAGACTATCAGAAGAGTCATTTAGTCACCACAGATACAGAAGAGACGAACATCCTATACACAGACCAATACAATACGAAGGAAATAACCATGGTCGTCGAGACCAATCTCCAAGAGGAACAATTCTTGAGAGATGCGAGAATCCCGAATAACTCAGAAAGGAAGCTGCCAACAAAATCCATGAAGAATATAGCAAGGAGACTGTACAACGAAAGTAGAGGACTACCACAAGCATCGGTCCTAAAATTAACGGTAAGTGATTGTTTTTAATGTGGCGAAAGGGACAGAGAAGATATGAGTGTCCACTAAGAAATAAATGTGTGATATGTGGCAAGAAAGAATACGGGTTTCGGGATTGTTTTTCGTTACGGAAAGGGGTTCCACACCAATATCAAAGAATAGCGTGCATAGAAGAAGATTTAAAATCTGAAAGAAGAGATTACACTGAGAACAGCCACGATTTCAGATTAACTCACAGCCATATGGAAAATAGATACAATGTCCTGAGAAATATACTATATTGAGATAAGACGGGAAAACCATCAGCGGCTCCATGGGTTTCATTTCGTCGGTGGAATCAAGACAATAAATTATGAAAGAAAAAATGAACCACAAAGAAACGAGGCAGAAGAAGAGGTGTACCAGGTGGAAGATGGAAGAATTTGGAGTAAAATAATGTTGAATAATGGCGAAGCAGAGATGTTATGAGACTCTGGAGCATCAGTAACAGTCATGAGCAAGAATTTGTGGGAGAAAATAGGCAAATCAGAACTTCAACGTAGTATGATATTATTATGCGTAGTCTTTTCAACAGGAGGTGAAGAAGCAATGGGATACATGACTCTAGCGGTCACAATGAATCAGAAGACCAAAATAATCACAGTAGTAGTGGTAAAAGAGATCAAGCCCGAATTCATAGGGGGCATTTATACTATGAAAGAGTTTGGAGTAAAGTTAGTGAAAATCAATAATATAGAAACGTCATTGATAAACAAATCTACATTGATGAAGAAAGAATAGATAAAGCACTAGTGGCGATGTCAGGTGAGAATAGTAAAGATATTGAAGGAATGATCAGGTAATACGGCGGAATTTTTATGGCAATCTGTTGAGTTTTTATTTGTAAGTCGGTCCTGTCTCTGACTCCTCGTGTTCTTATTTTACCAAATCAATGAAAACTCAACACAGAATAAATTTATTTGATTTTTATCACAATTACAATCTGTCACTGTTTGCACCTTTCTCTCAATTCAAATTTATTTTATGAGGTAAAAACCCAAGGGGCAATTACCTTTTCTTGTACTATTCTGGCTTCTTTATAATTCACAAATTTCCTCTTTTGACTTGTCCTTGCTGGATTTCCTGCTTAGCTTTTTCCTTTTCCTCTTCGACTAAATGGCGGCTTGCTCATTTCTAAGCTCTCCTTTTATACTGTTTTTAAGAGGCCAATTATCTAGCAAAATGAAATTAATTGTTTCCCCGGGCACCCTAATTAAATTTTGAACGGTTTCGACCATTATTTTAATTTATTTACCCTGCAATTATAATTCGAATTGTTATTCCCTTATCTGGTGTTTCGGGTCTCACTGCGCATCGGGTTTTCTTCAGTGCTCGGGTTCCCCATGGGCTCGGGCTTCCCATTGGCTCGGGCTTTCCATTACAGATTAATTAATTTTAATTAATTTGTTTTTTCCTTATTAACTTTTTCTATGATCACCCTATTACATTTTTATTATGCTTTCTAACCTCGTCTAACAATTTGGCATTCAACCATACCCGATACCCCCGTTCAATATTGATTTTTAATTTTCATTATATTTTAATTAATTTTGTACTTATATTGATTTTACCAATTTTGTTCTGCTTTCTGGTACCATGTGAAAATTATTTTGTTTTTGCTCTAACCCCAACACATCGAAATTCAATCTGGGATTTACAAACTTAGTTCGACATGAGATGCGGATAGCAGGAGACCCAATAATGCAAAATCCTCGACGTCAACCAATGCACATGGAGAGCTGATAAGAGTTAATGAAAGCAAATGTTATTCGGTGTTGCAAGAGTCCTTGGAATGCCCTGTTAGTGATAGTAGAGAAGAATGATGGATCCATCAGGATTTGAGTAGATTATCGTGGATTGAATTCCATAACAGAAAAGGAGTCATTTCGGATGCCTAATACTAGACTGTCTCGCGAATACAAAAATATTTTCGTCAATCGATTTGGGTCAGGTGTAATATCAAGTAGAGTTGGCTCAGAAATTCAAGAAATGACCAGTACAGGAGAAGAACAATTTTGCTTCAATAGACTACCGTTTGGCTTAGCAACAGCCCCTGTGACATTCCAGAGACTAATGCACATAGTGCCTCAAAGAATGCTATTCAAGGGAGTAGTAGTTTATCTATATGATATCTTGATATATGTAAAAGTCAAAAAGACCACGATGAGATATTAAGGGAAATATTCAGAAGAATTCAAATGGCAGGACTGAAGATACATCCAGAAAAATTTTCATTCATCAATACCCAATATACGGGACACTAAAATTCAAAACAAATTTAGTTGGATGGCCCTGAATAAACACATATACAAATCGAGGCTTATTCTGTACCGCTGGACTACTGCTCAGAACAAGACTACACCAAAAAAATAGTTTCGAAATGAATACACTACACGAGTTCTTTTTATTAACGATAAACAATCAAAACTGGTTCATCGCATAATTAGATAAAACAAAACATGAATACAAGAAAAGAAATCACATTATGGTCATTAAATAAGTAAAAGTCGCATTCATTCGGCAGGAGTTACAAGGTTCTTGTAGAGCTTATGGATCGGTCTTCCGAGGCCTCCCCCGTTTTCTAGGAGAGGTTGACTCAACTTCGACCTCCTCAAGTGGTGTTCTGGCCATCTCCGCGCGAAGCTGAGCTTCGATCACTCGGAGCTTGCGTTGCGCGACCTTCATCGCCACCACGGCTTGGTCTCGGGTTTCCATTAGCCAGTTGTTGTCAAGCTCCGTTTTCACCCACGCTGGAGCATCGGCTTCGGTTCCGCTTCTGATCACTGGGCCGAAGTTGTCCAGATCTCGGCCCGGTTCCAATCGTGAATCTTGAACCAGATGTATCGGGTTCGTAGCCGATTAATCAGTTCGTTGTTCTGCTCCTCCTACCTGTGGCTACTATGTTGGGACATTCCTAAATTTCAGTTTAACTGTATTCAGAGTAAATTTAAGCAATGTTTCCATTTTACTTAAAATTTTAATAAACTTAAATGATTGATAAGTCTACTTTTAAATATCCAATTAATTTTTACTAATAATTTTAGGCTTCCTTTGATAAATTACAAAAATTTACTTTATTTTAGAAATTGTTTTAGTTGCATTTAATTGTTTCATTTTTTATTATGCATATACGCGCGTTGTTGAAACGACGTATTTATAAATATATCAAATTTAATTTATAATAAGGTTTACATTTTTGTACAATGCCTAAACGATCGGTTAGACTGTCGACAAGTTACTTGCTTGAGATCCATACTTTCCTCAGTTGTGACTGCTCAAAGAGGCACAATCATCAACAATCAGGATTTCGGTCTAATTGAGTTTCAGTGAGTGAAAATTTGGATTGGGCGTCGGGTAATTTTATTTAATTTATCTGTACTAACGTTTCTTTAAGGAACCTGAGGAAGATTGATTCTACGAAATGGAAAACAGACTCAAATAAATTTACAGTCATTTGCCCACGCGGTGAAATTTTATTACTTCACACTTGAGTTTAAATTATGTTATTAAGAATAATTACAATTTATCTACGGCATGCTTGGTGCATTTGGTTTACCTCCACGCTTCTTCCTGGCTCCAGCTATTTCTTATCTGATGCTCTTATCGTCTGCCGTTGGAATTTTTTAGAAGGGTGGAGTAGTTGTTTTATCAATAAATTTTGCATTAATGTTTTGTGTAGCTTTCCACTTAATTATTTCAATAAAAAAATAATCATTTTTCTAGGTACAATTAGATGATTAAATAATAATTCACAATCCGTATGCATACAAAATAGAATCCTATTGATAAGATTGTTTTAGCAGATCCCAATTTTTAGGAGTGACTTTAATGGATTTAGGACATTTTTTCTTTTTCCCTTTTGGCATAGCAATAGATTTTGAAGTATTCTGTTCAACTATAAGGGTTGGGTATCGTCGTATTTTTATAGCGGTAGATTTTGTTCGAGTGTGGGTGTATACTTATCTGGTTGTTATTATAGATACCCGGGTGACTATGATTGGTCGGCAGGTGTATACATGCTGCCCTCGTCTTTTGTAATGTCTATATAGTAATGTGATATTGATGTAGGTGGGGGTGTTACTAAATATAGAATAGATCTATTTACTGTGATGTTATTGGGAGATAGGACAATTAGAATTAAATTTAGAAGTAGGGGGATTCCCAAATCAATAATTTTTTTTAATATTAATTACAATTAAATTTATGTTAACACTGTATCATAATTAATTGCAATGAAATTAAGGATCGCTATTACCCAATAATCATCAGAATAATAATATGCCCACTGATAATAATATTAAGGATAGTATAAATTTTATACTATAAAATATACTATTTTATACTATAAAATGATGATTGCTTGGTAGCAGCATTTATTATTTAAAACAATAAAATGATAATTTAAGCCTTTTGCTGCAAATAGTGTATTTAATGAAAGAATTTTCGACTATAAGATAGTCCTTGTCAATCTCCTGGAATTTAGCAATGTTCTTCCCCAAAATACCTTTCAATCTTTCTTTTATTTCCTTTCTCTTAATTCTCATTGGTTGTAAATATAATGAATTGTTTTACTAAAAACTTTTAAAATTTTTATTTTTACATTTAAAATTTCAAAATGACACAAACTAAAAATTTTTAAATTTTTTACAGCTTCTATAATTAGCTTC